>JANHGL010007122.1:22192-61166 GCA_024611195.1 Ceyx melanurus | reverse complement strand
GTACGAAGCCAGTACCAATCCCGCCCCCCCCCCACGATGGTAATTACGCCACCCTCATGGATGCTGTGGAGGAGTTGGACTCTGGCACCAGGTCTCAGGAGTGAACACAAGAGCCGAAGCAAAAAGGGACGAAAAAGGGGACAAGTCTCTGGACCCCCGAGCTTATATACTGGATATAACATGTATGGGCTGGAATACCTCGTTGGTCAGTTTGGAGTCACCTGTCCTGTCCGCTCCTCCTTGCAGGTGTGGTCTTTCACTTTTCTGCACCCCCCAGCGCAATGCACAGATTCTACCAATGGCCTTGGTTTGCATTCCATCCCTGCTAGTAACTCTAAACGTGAGGTGTTATCACTGCTAGAATCGGACACTGTCTGCAAAACATGCTGCTAACTCCAGAAAGTGGAGCTAGTTAGAAACCTGAGCTGAAAAAGTAAAATCACTGAACAGAATTTTCACGTTTTTCACCCAAACCAGGACACAAGAAAACAGCGCTACTTCTTTGATTTTGCTTAGAGTATCTAACAAATGACATCAAGGAAAATTGAAGGGGGGTTTTAAGTAGTGTAGGGATTAGTGAAGCTGCTTTTTTCAAGTGTTTTGTTTGTTTCTTTGATTGGTTTTTTTCTTTGTCATTATTTTTTTCTTAGAGGGAAGTACCAAACTCCTACACATTTGTATACAATCCATGGAGTCTTGTTTCACTGGACCCTTTAGTATCAGCACTGTGTTTATTAGGCCCACTAATAAATGTAACAAAATTGGAGGCAGAAATAATAGTAGAGAATATCACCTATATGGAAGATGGAGTATTTACTTACTGAAATTACAAGAAATTTGTGTAACCATAAATGGAAGATGTCCACAACCTGCCAGCAGCAAGCACTCAACATCCCTTCTGCTACTCTCATTAGTATCTTTCTTCATAGCTGTTGTGTATCTGTGTGTTGGGGATCCTTCAGCTTGGGCACAGCATGCAATGAGATTCTTATGTTTTGTTTTCATGTCAGGACAGGATCTAGGGAGGACCATACTTTTCTTCTATTTCAAATCAAGAGTCAGAAGCTTCTTAAGCAGAGTTGTTTTCTTCTGGGACTTTTTTGACTGTCACCCTTGCATCAGAGCAAAAGCAAAGCCAGAATGGCTCAGCATGAGCTTAGGAGGACATTACACTGTGACACAACTCTTAGCAAGATGATTCATGATTTTAAGATTTTTATCATAGTGTATGGAAGTTGTTTACATGGACTTCAAGAAGTTTTTCATTATATAAACCCCATAAAAAAACTAATTATGTAAAGTCTTGCTTTAAATGAGTATAAAAAATTTTTATTAAACAGGATAGTATCTTATCTAAATTTCTGCAAGCCATATGTGCCCAGGCATCTCTTACCCCACTGCTGACGCTTTTGCTTATCTGCAGAACTTAATCTATATTTGATCTTTAGAAATGATACTTAAAATGAAGTCCTAGCTTTCCTTCTTCCAGGGAAAGCCAACTGCCAGAAAATAAGGCAAACCCAGACTTGGAAATGAAGGACTTGTTGTGTGTTGTGTTGTGTTTTGTTGGTTTGGGTTTTTTTTTGTTGTTGTTTGTTTCCTCTTCCCCCCCCCCCTTTGATTTTCTTTCTCACTTTTTTTTTTTCCATTTTTTGTGTGTGTTTGTTTTGTTCTTTTTTTTTTTTGTTCTTGTTGTTGTCTTATACTGTGATATGTTGTGACTTGGGACAAGAGAAGATTAAATGACCTTGAGGCATAAACCAGTTAACTGTCAGTTAGAGGGAAGAGTTGCTCAGCAGGGAATGGGGAAAACAGAAAGACTGCTCGAGGTCTAGACTAGTCATAGGGTTGAGGGGAGGTTAAATGAAAAGAAGATAGAAAATATTAATTTTTACCCCCAAAATAAAAGGTTGGTGGAGTACAAAGTCAGAATAGTATATTGAGCACAGTTCCCAGTAGCGCCAGGTATTTAATCACTGGTTTTCTGAATGTGTTTGTTTGTTTGTGTGTGTGCGGGGGGGTTGTGTTTGGTTTTGGTGGGTTTTTTTGGGGGGTGTGTGTTTGTTTCTTTTTTTTCAGCTGTCCTCAGTAGTTAAAGCTCTTAAAAATCCTTGTTTCATGGGCATCATTCCAAAGAGTCTGCTTTGGAAAGCTGGGATGTGGGAAGCCTGGGGGTTGTTATCTTCCCTGTGATTATTGACTATTCCTGCTTTTTGTCTTTCTCCATTTGCCACAGAATGGAGAAAAAGTTATTTTTTCCTCAGGTGGTTGGGAAGGAGAAGGGAAGACCTTGCAAATGAGGCTGTCATTGGCAGGGTGGGAGAATCTCATCTGAAAAATGTTTGCCTTCTTGAGGGATGAACTCTCAGGAAAAGCAAGGCCAAAGTGTAACATTTAAAGGAATATTAATAAAGGGAGAGAGATAAGACTTGCTTTAGAAATAAGACTTAGAGTTCAAATACTATCTGGAAAAACTATCATGAACATTAACTTCTCTGACTTTTATGGATGATGACAACAGGTGACTCATAAGATGAGGGTTTTGTGACCTTGAAGGTTGGAAACAGGAAACTTTCCAGTCTGACAGGAGAATTGCATGATAAAGAAAAGGGAGGGGAGAAAAAATATTAAGAAACCCCATAATCTAAAAGAAAAAAACCCCACAACTCAGGTGTGATAATGATTTTTCATAGAACAAACGTGATAATAGGAGGTTTGTGCTTATATGAAAAAATTCACATGGTTCACATGCAGCCTGTCTCAAGATAAGCTGCTCGGGACTGGGTTATTCAGCAGGAGGATGTGATTTAGTTCCTGGAGAAAGGAGCAGTTGTCAAGATCAATACTCAATTTTTGTGGTTTGCCTAGGGAAATAAAAGTTAGTCTTGAATGATGTGGCTGAATCCAATACTCCTTTTAAAAATAGTCAGGATTAAGTAACTGATATAAATGCAAATAATCTGAACATTCAGATTTTGAGATGGTACTGAAAAGCAGCTGGAAAACCTTTTCTGTAAGTTATTATTGAAAGGTATTTCATTGCCATGAAACTTCGTAAAGTTTAGAATTACTAAGCAGCTTTTCCAGTTTTTTTGTCATTTTAAAGACTACATTTTCATACTTTATAGAATATTTTTTGTCTGTTGGCCTGTTACAAATGTTAGAAAAAAGAGGTAGCTGTTTAGTGCTATAACATGCACAAATTAAACCAACCGGAAGGTTGCTGCTTGCCAAGTTAGTATGAATTGTTGCAACAGATTGAAAAATATTTTTATGTTTTTTTCTTATTTAATTTTAAGGTGATAGCTCCTGTTAAATAAGAAACATTCACATGCTATTGTTGAAAAGTTCAGGGTTGCTGTACTTCTGCCTTGATTTTTTTTTCAAGCTTACAAAATAAAACCTCACAAAACCTGAAGAAAAAAATCTGATGTATATGATTCAAAGCATTACAGAAATGGCATATCCAGTGATAGGATTGTTCTCTACAACTGATGTGTAGATATTATTATAACTGACTCAGTCTAACTAAGCTTGGAGTTACTCTAAGCCTTGTCCTGAAACATACAGTTTTTCCCTATTAATATTAGTTAAATGTATCAACTCCACAGTTTCCTACAACTTTTAATGTAGACAATATGGGGAAAAGGTACTTTTTCAGCAAGATCAGATACTTTGAAAAACCTTTCCTGTAGAATACTAGCAGCAAAGGAAAACCTTACCTGAGGTTCTTGTTTTCTGTACTGGGAAATGCTGAGGGACACTCACTTCTCAGCTGTGATAAGAGAAGCCTCTGTACCATGTGTTCTGCTTGTGTTTGGTTTAGTTCTGTTGCTAAATTCCCTGAGACAAAGGCTTGTGGAGCAGAGTGAAATGTGGTGGTTCTGATTGTGCCCATTCCCCAGAGCTGCTGCTGAGCTGTGGAGAATGGCAAGGTCTCATGCTTGAGTTTCAGTGTATTGGTCCCATAAAGTCTGTGTGACCTGTACCCATTTTAGTGACTTTGTGATGGAAGCTCTGATTGCATTCTACCTGAATAGCCTCTGGTATATCAGGTAGAGAGACAAAAGAGGAGAATTACAAAAATATGATGTTTCTTCTTTTTCATCACTGATCCCCAGTTTGTGCTTGGAAACAGCACAGTGGTATTGTTGGAAGAGAAGGGTTTCTTCATCTACATTGCATCCTAATGGTGTGAGTCCAAGTAAGATGGTGACCTTTTTCCCTGCCAAATTGCTTAAATAATCAATAAATAAAGCTTTATTTCTGCTTAATTCTTTCCTTCTCCTTAATTTTTTAAGGAGTAGAAAGACAACATCTACCCTTACTAACAGCTGAAAGACAAGGTGAAGTGTTTCCTGACAATACGCATTTTGTGTCTCTGAGCTTCTCAGAGGGATGTGCTTTTCTTGTCTCTCCCATCAGGTCTTAACCACTTGGTTAAGCCCACGGGTACCTTCAGACCTCTTGGACAATACAGACACTGCTTCGACTGAAACTAGAGAGCTCTGTAGGAAGCATTGTGTTTTTCTGACTTCTATCCACACTGCAGAGGTGGGGTTGGTTGCAAGTATAGGGGTGTTCCAGGCAAAGGATGCCTCTTTGAGGAACCATCCATACCAAATTATGGATGCACTGGCTTTTAGAAATGTGGTCAACCTGGAAAGATACATTTCAAAGAACAGAGGCTAGATTAGATTTAGGAATAAGTTACTGGAAAAGAATTGAAAAAGGGAGCAACTATGTTATCTGGGATATAACATTAGTGACAACCTATATGGAACAGAAGGAATTTGGAAAGACAAAATGAGGAAAGTGAAAGGGGAAGTGAAGAGTTTTGGTGCACTTTGAGTGACAGACTGAATACAGGACTCTGAAGAAGGCACAATGTTGAAATTGATGAGATACTTGGTTTGGCATGAGGCCATAGTCCACCCAAAGTGCAGGCACTAAAGTCAGTATGTTGAGGAGAGGCTGTAAATCTAAATTTAGATTTACTGCAGGAGCACATCAGTGTGGTATCGATCAGTTATTTCCTAGCAGTGACCAATGCCTGAATATTCCCAAGTCTAGCAAAGCCTGTCCCCTATTGTTTTAATCATGGTGCATATGGTGAGGATTTTTTTTTTTTTTAATCCTGATCCCTGCAGAAGATCAGCTTTATGTCCTGAGGCTTGTGGATTGATTGCCCTTATCTTAGTTTGCATAAATACAGTTATGAATATAAAGGCAGTCATAATAGTGCTTTGGTATGGATTTTTTTTTTCCAGAGGGATTTTGTTCATGATGGATTTAAATTCTAGGGATTTACTTTTTTTATCTGCAAAGGCAGTTTGTTATCCAGAAATGTTTTTTTATTATTTTTATTTATTAGGATTAAGTCTAGTTATTCATTTCCTCATCATACTGTTTTTGCTTGGTGGTGCTGCTGTTTACTGTAATGAATTTCTATAATGTGGTTTGGATAAAGCATTCGTTTCTCAGTAGGCAGACTGGTCAGTGAGGTGGCAACTTTCATAGAGGCATGAGGCTCTATGCCAAGAAGAATTCTCACTAATGATGGCACCTCACAACTTATTCTAAATGAAGTGAACCTGCCTAGCACATAGTTTCACACAAGCTGAATTTAGGACACTGCTCTTTTTGATATTTCTTGGCTCTTGAGTTCTGTCCAGGCTTTGTCCCAAACAGCCTGAGTATTCTTAATATGAAGAGACAAAAATAGAGAGAGGAGAGGAAAAAACAAACCACAATGCAAACACCAAAAAACCCTCAAAACAAACCCCCCCCCCCCCCATTCTGTTGAACTCTGAGAAATCCCTGAGCACTGGTTGACTTGGTGGTGTCATAGAGGTAGCTAAATGTCTGCTGTGTGCACAGAACTTTTCTAGGTAAAAACTGGTTTTGAATGAAATTTTAAGTGATTATAAACCAGTTTGACTTCTCTCTTGTGTTTTTTACCAGGTTGTATTTCTACTTGAAATACGCTGGGCACATGTGAAGGCTTTGTACAAGAGGGTCACTGGCAGGACAGTCAGACCCCCCGGTTAATGATTTCAGATGCCTTCAGACTGAAAGAAGGTAGATTGGAATTAGAAATTAGAAACTTCTTCACTCTGAGTGTGGTAAGACACTGGAACAGGTTGACTGCAGAAGCAGGCGATTCCCAGGCCTTGAGCAGCCTGGTCTAGTAGGAGGTGTCCCTGCTCACGGCAGGGGCATTGGAATGAGATGATCATTACGGTCTCTTCCAACCCAAACCATTCTGTGATCTTCTGGACTGGAGCCTGGACCCAAGTGTTGCTCAGAGAACCTAAAACAGTATTTTGTGAAATTCTGCATTACAAAGCTACCTGGGTTAATCAAGGAACTGAACTCTCATCTTTGTGCACAGCACAACACTGTTTTAATTTTATGCATTCAGGTAATTGTGTGATTGCTCTTTTGCAGCTCACTTAAATAAACTATAGAGGGAGAGAAGCAAAATAAGCAGATATTTGATGTGTTAATAGCTTCTTGCCTCTTTGCTTATGCAGCTTAATTCCAGCATCCTCCATTTAAAGGTGTCTCCAGTATGACACTAAAAATGTGGCTTTAGAGGACTGTATCCTTAGCTTGTGCAAAACTGGCACTGCTTTACCAAAGTCGGCATTTTACACTTGTTGACAATCTGGCCCACAATTTGCAGAAATGAGCCAGGCACTCAGTCCCCGGCTACAAGCAATTTATTTAAATTGCACAACGTCTTTTAGTCTTCAGTTAAGTGGCATCTTTCATAAAATTTCATCCCTTATTACCATATTATTACTGCTTCAGTTAGGGGTTTTTTTGAGGGTACGATGAGATGATGATTTGCAGATGTTGCTTTTTATGAGTTTGAAAAGCTCAGTTAGTGGGAGGAAACTGGGAAGGATAATTCTGCGCGTGTGTTCTTGCAGCACATGTGGTAAGCATTGAACTTCCACTGAGGAGCAACCAAAAGGAGGTTTTGTTTTGTTTGCTGCGTAACATTCACCATAATTCATTCTCAGAGCAAAATGACAGACCCAGCTTTGCAAAGCATTTATTGAGCTCTCTGAATTTGCATAGTCATGATCCTATCTTTGTCCTGGGACAAAGAGTGCTTGCTGCTTTCTGCTTAGGTTTTTCTTTTTGGCTTTTCCAAAGACAGCTGAAACATGCTTTTTATTTTCAAATGTATTTTTAATGTACACAACTCTGCTTTAAAACGCACTCAAATAATAAGAGACATTTACAGTTTATACACTGAAAATGCCCAATTTTAAACATTTCTAAGGACAAAATGAAAGTTAATTGGCTTTCTTGGAAGCTCTAATATAACACAAAAGCAAGGCAGGGGCAAATTGGAAGAGAGCATTGCAATTTTAACCTCATTTAAATGCTTTTAACCCTGAGATATTTGTAAGACATTTAGGGACTGTTTTATTCCTTACATGTTTACTTCTCTTATGTTTTGTCATAAATATTTTACCCTTTTATTTTTTCCCACTGGACTCTGCAATATGGAGATGAACATGACTTCTTATGTAACACTTGTCAACTTACCCAGATGAGCAGGGGTGTTGCACAGCATGGGGAACAAAAAAAACCAAAAGATCTTGATGTCTTAAATATTGTTGCAGAACCAGCAGATGGAGTGTGAGAGTACAAAACCTTGTTTGCAATGGTGTGTTCCTCTGTCTGTCCAAGTACGTTGCATTTTCATACTGGTATTTCCTATTTTAACCACTTACTCTGTCCAGGAACGTTTCTGTGACCCATTATGTTACAGTATCTGAACATGACAAACGCAGGTGAGGTAGAGATCTCATTCCCCTTTGGGGGATCCAAGGATCCCTTTTGATCTTGGTTCACGTTACACAGAAGCAAAGCACCCCCAGTTTGCCCAGGTGTTGGATTGTGATCCCTGATGGCCATGGGACTGTGTAGGGTTTATAAATGTAGTCATCATTTTAGTTACTTGTTATTCCACTGAGGTTAATGAGGAGGAAAAAAAAAAAGAAAAATGCTTTCAATTCCTTTGAACTTACTTTTGCTTTTTAATTTTATAAGTGAAAAAGCCTAAAAGTTGTTTTGTTTTTTTTTTAATGGGATTTTTGAAATATGAAGCAATAGGAATATTTTATGAGTTCAGAAATAGTATTCAAAGAGACTATAGCTGTGACCATATCAAAGTACTCAAATATTGCTGGAGAGGCATAGAGGTCTGAGCATCAAAATCAGACTGACAGTTGTTATTACAATATATCTCACTCAAGACGCATAAATCCTCATTTTAACTGCCAATAATCCTTCAAATTATTAAGCTAAAATCTTGGTGCATAGACCAGTGGAAGGGAATTTAAAGCGAGACCACAACTCAGAAGATAACAAAATCTGAAAGCCTTAACATTACCATTTCCTCCCTGTGACACTTTGAAAGGTTTTCTACCATTTACTAGAGAACAAAAAGAAAGCAGGGGGGAAGTAGGTCTTGCAAACAGATCCAGACTTCCAGAAGTTGATTTGTCAATTAATAAAGTTTGACGAAAATCTTTGGTGAGCTTGAAAGATTAGATTATATATCAAGGAAGTCAGCCACTTTGAAGATAAAGCCTTCAAGTGATAGATCTATTTAATAACATTTTAAATAGGATGATAAGCTGTTGGCATTAAGTTGTCTTTTTTTTTTTTTTTTAACAGAGGAGTGGAGTGGGTTGCCACATTTTAGAGCAGGAATACCACACCAAAGGCAATCTTAGATATGAACCACTGCAAGGATATATAAAAAACCAGTTCTTCCCAGTTGGTTTTATTCTACTCAGGTGGATTATTTGGTAACCTGCTATAGGAGTAAATCTTTCCACCAGCTATCACTTTGCTATAATGTTTATCTTTACATTCAGAACACATTCCTTTGTAAAAAGACCCACATGGTTTTCTTGGGTAGAAAGAATCATGTTGTCACTAAAGAAACTGCACCTGAAAGCAAGTCTACAGCTGTGATGCTTTTTGCTTGCATGCAGAATTGGGACCGTGGAATGCCACTTTGGACAACGTTCTGCTGTTGCAGAGCCCAAATAGCTTTGAGTTGTTGTCCCATACATGCAAAGGATTTAAATCCCGGTGTAAAGTGTTGCTTGTTGCCTCCTACTTGGTGGTAAGCACAAAGTTTTTTGTAAACAACGATTCCCATCGCATCTCATTTAACAGAGATATTATCTTTTACTTTGAAATCCCTCGACAATGCACTCACAGTAGTTTCAGTTCTAAGACCTCTCTTTTTTGTGAGAACGCCACTATTTAAATTCTGGCCTCTGTTGTGCTGCCCTAAAGAAAATAGGAACCACTGAGTTAGAAGATGAACTTTGCAATATCTGATGTAAAAAACACGGGGTGAAAATGAGTTCTATATCTAATTCTGGCAGTCTTGTTTATGTTCTGAAGGTGTTTTCAGTAGTTGTTGCTTCCAATTAGTGTTGTGCATGCGAACTTCAGATAGGCGCCTTCTGCCAGCTTTTTACTCTCTCTGAAAGGCTGAGGCAATTTATATCTTTCCCCTGATCCAGCTGGCACAGCAGAGCAAATATTTACTTGTTTTTTGCATAGAAGCAAATATCTCCGTGTAAAAGAGTTGGAACAGTGCTCTGTTCAAACAGGTGCTTCATACAATATCGGTGCATTGCACTGCAGCCAGTCAGGAATTTTTTCCGGAACACTGGGAGCACTTCACGCCGCTGGCAGCGTGGATGGACCGAGGCGCTCAGGTTAGTGTCAGTGCTGCTGGGTGATCAGACTTGGCTCATAAGGATAAGTGATCATTTGTTTGTCCTTACTTGTTTCTGTGTAAAAGATCCGTTTGCTTGTACCAAGAAATAAATAATCTCTGAACCTGATCGTGGTACTGGCCTGTGCTAATAGTATTTTTTTGTTAAAGTGCTCTTCAGGCTGTAGCAGGGAACCTGTATGCTGAAGACATCATCATTATCGGCTTGTTATTCCTGCCTTTTCTCTGTCACGGGCTGCCCTTGGCAGGGAAAATGCTGAGATGTTTTAAAAATAAGCACTGTTTATCCATACAGGGGAGGGCAGAACATTGCCTGTGCTGCAGGGGTGGCAGGCAAAGGTAACGCTGCTGGAAGTACAATCTGAGATGCTAAAAAGAAAGAACTGGTGGGATATTTTTATAGCAAAATACTCTTAAAAATTCATTTCAAGAAGCATACTATTTGCTGGGGTGTATGCTTTCTGCTCTGAATTGCTCCAGTGCTTTTGAGTTACTTTGTTCAGGAAAAGAGGTTGTGGGCTTTCTTTTTCTTTTTTTTTCTGGTTAGAGCAATTTGGCTAAAATATTTTCACTTCCTCACCTTAGCTTTGTGCATTTCTTTTAACGGCAATAATAAAGAGTGAAGGACTGTTGCTCGTGTTAGTTCTTGAACCATAACGTTCCAGCAGCACTCAGCTGGTGTGACCACTGCCTCTCATTTGCAATGCACAGCTCTGAAACATTCATCCTTAGTCTTACTTATGCAGCTTGCTAGGGCAGCGTTTGCCAATGAGGGATCCTTGGCATAGTAGATTCTTTTTTTCTTTTTAGGAGGGGGCACAAGCTTATCTTCTCTTTTTCATGCTAGGTGTTTAAATGGTCATCATCCGAACTGTATTCTAGCATTTCTACTGCTTAGCAGCTGACTGAAGAATGTTAACACCAGCAATAAGATGCACGCTTTTCCAAAATGAGAGCAGTTAAGGGCAAGTAGGAGGAGTTATAGCAATTTGGGATATGCCTGAATCTCAATTTTGGATGGCAGTATAATTAATACTAATATCTGCGTGTGTGAAATTAACTGTTTGCCCAGCAAAAAGAACTGAAGGCTATTTGACCTATAAAGTAGGGCATTTGCATACATACAAAAGATTGAATTTTCTGCTCAGAGGTCCTTTGTGCTGAGTACTGGGTGAGGTTGGTGGGAAAGATGCGAGTCTTCATTTAAGTATTCTTCAGAGTATTTAAGCTTTAATACCAGCAGTATTTTACAGAATGTGTAGTGACCTTTGCTTTTTTTCAAATGCACTTTGCTCATCCATAGTATGAAAAAGGACCTCACAAATAATTCAGCATTTCTTTGTGATTGCTGTGGTGTGTCTGGGATTACCACATATCAGACCTGTCAGTGTCAGTTTCTGTGGAAGTACTTAGGAAATCACAGTTTAAATTAGTGAAGTAGAAGGGACTGTGAGGTGCTATTCTATTCAGCTTACAGAAATCCTACAATTTATTCCCTTTTATGGGTATTAGGTAGAAGGATGTCAGAGCAATAGGATGCTACACAGCCTATCAGGGAGGAGGCACCAGAGGTTTCTGCCGTTGCATCTTGGACCTAGAAGTGTGGTTTTTTAAGCCAAAGAAACAGTCCTGCTCTTCCCTTAAGTCAGGGAAGCAGGGTCTGCACAGAAGTGGGATAGTTGCTTAACTGCCCCTGGGCCATGGTACTATTGCCTCCCTACCCTCCCCAGTCTGGAACTGGAAGGGTATGATTTCGCGGGGTGCGCAGCCACGGGAGCTCTGGGTTTATAGCCATTGTGCTGGGAGTGGCTCACCATGCAAAATGCATATGAGAGGGTTTTAGAAATGACATCACATCTGATTGCTGCTATAGAGATGACAGATTTAGACATGCATATACATTTTTGGGCTTCCCAGTCTATGCCTCGTTCTTAAACAGGTTTTGGATGTGAGGGTGTTTTAGCTAACTTAGCTCTTCCCTTCAACTGATGTTTTCTCTCACTGTCTCTGAGTTCAGGTTTCAAGTTTCCTGCTACATGACTAAAATCTATAACCTTTGGTCCCTGTAAAACAGCTTCTCCTCACTGAGTGATGGATTTCTCTCTCACTGTACCACCTGTCCTCTGCTAACCATCCCACTTGGCACAATCAGCTTTATCCATTTGACCACTTCAATTGGATTGCTCAGACCTTTTTGGCTGTCAGAAAATCTGAACAGTTACTCTCTTAACCCAGACATGCCAACCTAGACATATGCATTTGTCTGCTGACCACGTATTTCTTCTTGCAGGTAAATAACTCTAAAACCAGGTTATCCTCTAGAGGTTAGGTGAAAAAAGCAGGACAAAATTAAGTTGCTGCCTGAGTTACAGACTTCATAAACATCATGCAGAAATTTCCTGTGTTCACCACAGGAGGATAAAACCTGCCAAACTGTGCAAGAGATTTTCACAGCAAACACAAAATGCTGTTGCCTGACAACATGTACTTGAGTGTGTTGACAGATAGGAATGCTTTTAAACTCAAACACCTTTATGAAACAAATCCTACTTTGTTTTCCCCTGGGTTAAGGACCAGGGTATTACTGGTGTATCACCTTCAGCATTTTCTTCAGATTTGTCTTCCTTAAAGGAGTCAGTCTGAAATAGCAAATTGTAGCCTGCAGCACTCCATCTGTTTCCTCCCAAGAGCATGAGGACAGTGTGAGATGCTCTGGGCACCCTTCACACCATTGCAGGTTGCCTTGTTGTGCATTCAGAGCACAGAAGCAACAATAACACAGCCATATTCTGGGCAGCAAAACTGAGCGATTTACAGATTGTGTTGACAAGTCTATCCTTAAAAATCCTTTCTGCTTTGCTTCTGTTGTATTTATGAGAGTTACAGTGTTATTGGTCCAAAAAGCTGAAAAATCCAAAATCAGAAATCAGCTACTTTTTTCCCCACTCCTACATTTTTCCCTAACAGAGTAGTCTCATCAAATTTGGTTCAGTTTGTGTTTGTTTTTAAACCTTCATTTTGCTTATCCTTTTATGACAATGAAAGTCACAAATTGATCATTCATTCTCCATGCAAAACTGCAGGTATTGATCCCCTGCTTCCAACCTGCTATCCATATTCCTCCTTCCTGCTGCATTGCTGCATCTCAAGGTGGAAAACCCTTCAGTGACAAAGCCAACAGTTTTCTCTGTACTGGCCTGACAGAGGAAAATGGGAGTTCATTTTGGTTGTGCAATGGGTGCACATCTAGCTCTGTGAATGAGGGGAGTGAGGTAAAGAGCAGGTTGCTGAAACAAAGCACCAAGAGAGTCAACATATGGGATACAGAGCCAGAGCTTTGTGCTTGGCTGTGAACCTGGCTGGAAGCACTGTTCCTCAACCTCAAAAGGCTTCTGAGAAAGCACATTCTCTTACTACCTATGTTTACTCTGTTTACTCTCTTAGCTGTATTGAAGGGGAGATGTCAGAAGTTCTGGTGCCTATTCCAGAGGTCACCATAGAGCACCAGGAACATCTTTACTGCTGATCACAATTAGCTCACACAATTCCTTTCTGATCTTCCTGGATTCTGATCTTTCTGGATTTCTTGCAGTGGACCCACCAAATTGTATAACTTACAGAAATTTTAGCTTTGCTTACACTACAACTATATTAGACTATCTAGGGAGCCTTGTTCTGTGTAGTATGTTGTCTGCTTGTAGAAGTGTGGGAGCCTCAGGAGCTCTCCCAGTCATTGCAATCTGCAAAACTTTGTGTCCTACATCACTGAAACAACTTAAGGGTGTCAAGATGTACCATGTTAAGGAGGTGTTTGTTTGTAAAGCATGGTTTGATATGGAGTTTGAGAATGGTAGGGGTTGGAAGGGAACTTTGGAGATTGAGTCCAACCCCCCCTGCCAGAGCAGGGCCACCCAGGGCAAGCCACACAAGAACAAATCCAGGAGGGTCTGGAAAATGTTGAGAGGAGACTCCAGAGCCTCTCTGGGCAGCCTGTTCCAGGCTCAGTCACTCTCACAGTGAAGAAGTTTTTCCTCATGTTAAGGTGGAACTTCCTGTGTTTCACCTGCAGCCATCATCTCTCATCCTATCACAGGGCACCACTGACAAGAGACTGGTCCCTTCTACTTGACACACATCCTCCAGATGTTTGTAAACATCGATCAGATCCCTTCCCAGTCCTCTCTTCGCCAGGCTGAATAGCTCCAGGGCTCTCAGCCTTTCTTCATCAGAGATATTTTAGTCAGTCCCTTCATCATCTTTGTAGCCTCTATTGGGCTCTCTCTAGTATTTCTCTACCCCTCTTGAACTGGGAACAGCATGTCTCCTTCGCAGCCTTTGCATTGCATGGTATCAATTTCTTTGTGTATGGTAGGCGTTTTTCGTTTTGGATTGTTGTTTGTAGTATGTTTTTTTGTTTGTTTGTTTTTAAAGTTTAAATAAAAAGCTATTATGGTATTAATATACACTGTTCAAAGAGGAGAAGAATCCTGGATGTCTGGAATGGTGTTGAGTTTGCTGTGGATGTAGCAGTGCTGGTTTGAGTGTTGTTCAAGTTTTACGTTATCATATCTCACTTCTGTTTCCTTTACTTTCTTTTAAATTTTATTATCTTCTAGTGAAAAAGAAGTATTTGAATTTCAGAGCTGAGTTGGTGCTTCATTCTTGTGGGAATTAGAGCTTGGATTCTCCTCCCTCAAAGCACGGTCTCAGA
This sequence comes from Ceyx melanurus, assembly GCA_024611195.1. Taxonomy (NCBI): domain Eukaryota; kingdom Metazoa; phylum Chordata; class Aves; order Coraciiformes; family Alcedinidae; genus Ceyx; species Ceyx melanurus. Next base: position 46,668 of record JANHGL010007122.1, on the reverse strand, counting down.
TCTTTGTTTCTTTTCAGTGCTGCAGCAGCTTTCAGCTCTCAGGTGACTGTTTGCTTTGACAAGTGTGTTAAGTGGGTAGTGAGTTCTGCTGCCTTTGGATTCTAGGTATTGTCCTGGGAGGATGAGGCATTATGGAATAAGGGTTTTTCATCTTGCAGTCTGGGTAAAAACTTTGGGCTATAGTTAATCTTCTTATGAACTTGCATGCCATGGTATACAAGGCATTTTCAAATAATTCTTCAACCATTATGGTGTTCCTTATATACAGTTTCATAACTGGGGAGCAAATAGCCTGAAGGCATAAACTTAAAAACTTGAGTGTTTGTAAGGAGGGGGAAATAACCTCTGATTATAATGTATGGAAATTAAATATCAATGTGCTGTCCCTTGCTTAGAAGCATTTTTGAGGAAGAATTAATTTGATACCATATAATGTGTTCTTTATAATAATATTGGCTTGGGATGTTTTGCTTCTGTAGCATATTGTATAGAGGAACTGACATGCTCTGTACTTAAGTGCTCAACAGCATCTGCTACCTTGTGTGTTTATGCTGTGGGAACCTATCTGGGATTAATACATCCTGATACAATACTAAAGAGGCATTAAATCTAGTAAGATTGTTGTTATGTCATTGCATTAAATTTTGGCAACTCTTTGCCTCTGTTCCTGAATGAAATCACCCAGCTCCCTTTGTGACAGGAGAGGGTCCAACCCCCAGATCCTGCAGTGATATTTCTCCTCCCTGCTTCTTCCAATAAGCGCTGTCCAATTTATTTAGACACTGTGTAAGTATTTAATTATTTATACACTGAGACTGCTCTCTAAAACTGAAAAAGAAATCTGAAGATTATAACTGTTTTCAGTGTGGCTGAGGCTGAAGTAGAGGATGAAAAGAGGAGGAATCTAATGATTGCCTAATTCTAAGCACTGGTGTTCAACTACAAAGTGTTAGTAAAGTCTTGAAAGTGAAAGAGAAGCAATGAAACTTTCTTATCGTCAAAATGTTAAGCTTAACCTATGATGGGGTAAATACAAACTTTTTGTTAAGCTTTCTATGTTAGCACTGGGGAGATAATCTCTTTATCATAACATCTGTAAGTATCTATCAATAGCATGCAAGTGCTGGTTGTATATTACAATGCTTCATTTTAATTAGACTCGATAGGAGATAGTTAAGTGTTGATGGGGAAATATATTCTAGCAGTAAATATTGTGGCACGTTTGGAAACGGATAGCGTTAGAACACGTTCACTGCAACATTTGATGTAACTAACACTCTGTGCTCTGGGACACACTTGTCACTGCTTTTGACTGTAGAAACTCAGTGACATGTTGTGTTTCAATTTGGTAAATGTTCCTTAGGGGACTTGTTTGAAATGCCCTGATGAAGCAGATGCAGAAAGCCTTGCCTGTGTTCATCAGTGACCACTGAGTCCGACTGACAGATGAGGGATGCCTAGGTTGGAGAGCACATTATATTACCTTGGATGCTGGGCCCAGAACCAGTGATGTGAGTGGGGCCCAGGGCTGATTGGGGCTCAGCCCATCTCAACTTGCTGCAACTAAGGAGGTTCCTTCCAGAGAGGCTCAGTGACAGGCTGTCAGGGAAGGCCAGAGCAGTATCTCTGGAAAAGGCAAGACAAGGGGATGTGCTCAACCAACTGTCCCAGACCTTTAGTCCTAGGATCTAGCAGTGGTGCTTCTGATGCTGTATTGCTTTTACTTATTGATTGGTTTCTTTTTAGCCTGTAGCCCATCTAGTGAGTCTTTTAGCCCTTTATGTTGTACTTTATTGGAATCAGTCTTTCTTCTTGCTCTATGGATGTAATTCATTGCAGGGTCAACAGGCTTTGGCTTTTATTCAAACTAAATGTTAAACTCTAAAAGCCTAATTATAAAACTGAGCAGCTTCCTTCCTATCCCTATACATGGTAGGGAAAGTAGTTTCATTGAAATTAAATAACCTGGCTTAGGTTCTACAAATAAAGAAATAAAATCTGTGGCAGTGGCAAGTGTAGATTTCCGCCTGACTTCTGGTTCAAGCAGTAACTGCATTTAAAATGCAGTGCAGGTTCTCATCAGGATTCTTAGTTAACTGGTTATGCCATCCAGGTTTCATCTTGCATAGTAGGTGGCAGTTTGAAGCATTAACTGCTGTGGAAGAAGATGTGAAAGGCAATTTCCCTTCTCAATTTTCTCTTAAGTCATTAAAATTCATCTTCAGTTCTTGAAACATCCAAATTTCGTTTCTGCTTAGGTGTATGGATTGGAGATCTTACGATTGTTCACTGCACTGAATATCCCTTAAATTTATGGCAAACTGTTTGACACCATTTTACAAATTGTCTGTGATTCTACAGACTTATCTTTAGAAATTTAATTTTTCCCCCTGCCAAATCAATGCTAATCTCACTATGAACTTTAAGTTTTAAACTACTTAAACCTGAAGCTACTTCTCTGCTTTTTACTTATTAGAGTTCTGTGTTGCTGCTAAAGCACTTTCTTGTTACTTGTCTGTCTTTGGGTTGGACACAAGCTGACTTCTTAGTCCTTTGGTTCAGTGCTCTGTTCTGCAGCACTAATCACTCTCATCAGTCAAGTGACTGGTGTGAGGAACTGGAATGTGCCATTTACCTAACTCCATGCCTTAAAAACACCAGTTGGGGAAGTGAAGAGACTCCCAAGTTTGTCTTAGAAGTGCAGAGGAGTCTAAAAACAACTTACTGTGCTGCCTTATTTGAATTTAAAATAACACTTTTTTTTTTTTTTTTTTTTTTAATTCATAAATGCTTATAGTAGGAGTTGTCAGGCTTTGGGTGTGAGTAGGGTGATGAATTTGTGTGGGATGTGGAGGTTCTAAGAATACCCAGGACTTCCTGTGCCACTTTTCTTTAGGAAGCTTGTGGAATGGGAATAGCCTTTTGTCATACTCATGTCACATTTTATTTTGGTTTAAGACTGATGAGAAGATGAGAGAAATCTGGCTGGCAAGAGCAGCCTGTCTTCCCTTGTCTTTTTTGTTCCTCCAATCCTCAGCTTCTGCTGTTCCTTAGAGTATAGAAGAGGCAAAGCTCCAGCTAAACCATGCAGAGGCTTTTCTTCTGGCCTCTGATACTAACTTCCCCTGCTCATGCCTCTCCCTTTTCACTAAAGCAGTGATGTTCATCTTAATACTGGCTCCATGCCACACTTTTTTCACCATTTGTGTCTAACTGTGCAACCAGTTTGTGTGAGGCTCTATGATGTGTTAATTCACCTGTGATATGGGAGCTGTGTTTGTTTTTTGTCTAGGCAGTAACCCTGGTAAATGCTAATTTCAAAAGTTTAAGGTTAGTCACAGCACCCTTTTCAAGATGCTTTGATAATACATTTACTAGCAAGTGAAACACAGGTGTGGATAGTATGTGTTTGTATCATAACCGTGACACTTTTCTGTCCTGGAGGAGACTGTTGGCAACTCTTCCTGTTTGTTGAGTAGACAAGTGAGGCATGAGGAGGTTCATCTTGTTTTCTGAAGTTACTTTGTGTTTAAAGGCAGACACTAAAAGAGGTGGTTAAACAAATGGTGAGAACCTCTTCTTTTTTCCCTTTATTTTTTTTCTTCCATTGTGCCTCTAATTGTGTGCTGCTCATTAAGTAGCCAAAGGCCTTTTGAAAGCTCCTTTCATTTGAGAAAGATGCCAGACAGAGCAGCTTGTGAAATAATTATAGAAAATGAGTGTTGATGCATGTTTTGCCTCTGCTACAGGAGTAATTCTGTCTGCTCTAGTTGAAGTAATTACATTTGTTTCTAAATAGAGGAAAAGAAATGGTAATTGTGGAAAAAATGCATAGATCTGACTTCTACATTTGTGTAGTGGCAGATAGATGGGAAGCAAAAAACTAATTATTATATTACTGTAGTCTTTATTATTTTATTATTCACTGAAGTGATGTACCATTATTAAACACATTGAGTCGTGAAAGATTTGTGGGATTTACAGAGTCCTTTGCCTGAGGGATACTTTATTTAGCACTGTGGAGTGCAACATTTTTATGATATGCTAGGTTAATAATTATTTAGTGTAGATATATGCAGGAGCTCACTAGCCATTAGTTACTTAAAAATTATTTTTTTGATTCCAGATAAAGAAAGTTTACGGTCATTGAAATCTAGAATCCTCACACAGGGAAGGGACTACAGCTGGTATTCCTATGCCTGTGAAGTTTCTTCTCTGTTTGGATGGCCAGAGGGGTAAAATCATGCTAGCAACTGTAATGATGTATTTGCTAGTGGGATGGAGCTGTTTAGTATGGGTCACAAAACAGTTGTGAGATGGCACCACTGTTGTTATCCCCAGGGAGCCCTGTCACTCAGCTCATGATTCACCTTCCATTTTTTCAAAAGGATGAGAAATAAGGTTGCTTACCCTGAGACCAATAGCCCTGCGTTTTTGCTTTATGTGCAAAAACATGGTGCCAGAACTTACAGCCTTCAAGGCTGAGTATTTGTTGAGGATGAGAATCCAAAGCATGGAAAAGCCTTGGCTGCAACTTACTGCTGTGGCTTGCTGATGATGAATGTTTTTTGTTTTTCTGGTGTGAATGAGGACCTTGTGAAAAGCACCCGTATTCCAGGTCTGCAAGATGAATTCCTGAAAATACAGATGCACCTACAGCAGGCTTGCCAGCAGCCCTAGCAAAGGGAGCCCTCACCAGAGGACACTGCTGCTTCTGCATGGAAACAGTTACGCAGTGTCTATACAAACACAACAGGCAAAGGAAACACGTTATTGTTGTGCATGTCGTCACAGCACAGTGGGAGAGCCACGTGTCCTTGCAATAACCAGCTGGACAGGCAATCACCTATAAGGAAATGATGGCTGCATGGCAGGGTCATTTTTTCTGTGTTGACTTTCCAAAAAATCACTGCACTTCTGCTACCCAGACAGGCCTCAGTCCACTTAGAGCTGCTTGTGGCTTCACGTGCCAGACACTGAACTGGCCTTCAGGCCTTGCTGTGGTACATGGGCTTCTTGATTTTACCTTTGGTCCTTTACTGTCTGGCAATGTAGGGCATAAATTTGTTGTTCTGCCCCCTGCAATTCTTGTGGCTGTAGCTACTTCAGATGTGAGGGTGTCTGGAGGGGATTAGAACATGTCAAAGAAGCCGTATTCATTCGCCTGTGACTAGTAGCAGTACTCTTTCCTGCTGCTGCAGGTCTCCAGCAGAACTTGAAGCCCAGACTGTGTGTAGGAGCTACTAGCTAACATGCTGACAACTGAAAGAATGAAGATTAAGGGAAGACCTTTTAACACCCAAACAACCTCACTGTTTTTTATGCAACCTTCTTGCAAAGTGCCCTTCATGTGATAAGAGAAATCTTTTTCCTAGTCACAGGTCGGGAAGGACAAGTTTTTGCTGAAGGCAAGATCAGATATGTTGGCAAGACTTGGTTTGCCAGCCCAGATCTGACAGTTGTCCCTAAAAGAAGAGTTGCAAATGTTCATACTTGCCCCTTCCTCACCGGTGCTTGTTTGTGTGGATGAACAGTTTCCATGAGGTCTGAACTCCCATACGGCTTTATACTGACCAAGGTGTGTGTGCTCTGTGGGGAATGATACTCTTAAGTTCTTGATAATCAGTTATTTTCCTCCAGTTATTTTCCTCTTTTCCCAGAGAGAATCTTATCTCTCTGTCTTGCTAATGCTTTTATTCACCTGACAAGATTCCTTTGCATTTCCAGGTTTTGATAGTGCATATTTAACAGGCATACAACAGTGTGATATTGAGGACTGCAGTGGACATATATGGGTAATGGATTTGACTTAGTGCTCTTTGCATTTCTAAGATCTGTCATGATTGGGTAAATTCTGCATTATCCAGTTGGTCACTAACTGGGGAAAACCTGTCTTAGTGAAATCACTTAACATGGTTGAATTCTGTGTGCAAGGCAATCCTTTCAGTTTTTAAAGGAAAGCTGTCAAAAGTGATGCAAGAATCCTCCCTGCTTTTTGCACGGCAGAAGGTCAGAGTCCTAAGAGTTTGGTTTTGGTGTGAAATTTTGATGAGTTAACCAAACCACTGTACAGACTTATATGCAAATCACCCTTTGGTGAGTCATGAAATAACACTCCATTTCCTTTTTTTTATCTTGCTTGTGCTGGAAAGCTTTGGAAGGCACATGATGCTGTCAAGACTGTCAAAACTTCATACAGTCAATTTCAGTTCTAAAAAAAAAAAAACCAAACAAAAAAAAACACCAGAAAAAACCAACAAACTACAACTCTAGTGTGAATGGGAACAGGGAGAACCTGGCAAACTCTCTGACGGGAAGGAATGAGCAGGGTGTTGAGAGATTCCCTCTCTCCAAGATCATGAGCAACATATGTTTGAATTGAGTTTTCTTTTTTCTTGGGGACTGAAAAAAAAAGCCATATTTTCCCTCCCAAAATTTCCATCATTGTGAAAGACAATAATGTATGCTAAAATTTTGTGCTAGCATAGTTTTCATGGGGAAGCAATGCCTGTCTCTGTAACTTGGTTCACGTCACAGTGATACTACTGAGCTGTGGGCTGGCAGGTGTGAAGTGTATTTGTGGGATCTCATGGAAGCCTGTGAGTTACTGGAGCTTTTTGAAAATGCTATTTTAATGTAGAAAATTAATCACCCCAACATCTGCTGGAAGGTCATCATGGCAAGATGCAAGCAATCCAAGAGGGTGTTGGAATACAGTAAGATTAATTCTAGGTTGCAGGTGCTGGATGAGCCAAAAAGAGGAGATTCTTGGAGGAACCTGCTACTCATGAACAGTTTGGGACTGAAGGTTAGTGTCAGCTTTGGCTGCTGTGACCATAAGATGATGGTATGTAAGATCCTGAGGGAAGTAAAGCAGGCAAGTGTGTGAATAATGGTTATAAGAAAGAGGATGAAGCCAAATCATCTTGGAGATGCATAGTGAGAGGACCAGTAGAAACAGATCTGTTAGAATTCAAAGTTGAACGCAGCTTTGATTTTAGCTTTGCTTTGGTGAAGGGAGTTGGATCAGATGACTTGCAAATATCTCCTCCAGCCTGAATTATTTTATGATTTATTTTATTCCTTATTTCTTATGGCCTTTAGTGGGGTATATTCCCAGTTATTGTCTCCCCCTTTTCCAGGAATCTTTAATCTACTGTTCCTCTTACTCAAAAAGCTCAGTCTTCTGACCAGGAATTTGAGTTCCCTCATCCTTCATTTTTATGCTGCAGTATCAACGATTAGTGTGTGTTGGAGGTGAGTGAGAAAGCTGCAGACTACATCAGGGATCTGAGTATATTGTTATTGTCAGGGGTTGAGAAGAACTGGGGAGGAAATTGGTCATCCTGTTAGGGGATTGTTGTTCCTACTTCAGCTGGCCCAAAGCCAGTCACTCTCCCAAAGTTGTTATGAATGAGGAGGGCCATACTGAATGAAGAAGTGCTGCAGAGATCTCTTTGCAAATATTCTCTACACTGTTCTTTGTAAACCTTCACTGTGTGTTTTTAACTCCGAAGGAATGGCATTTTGTGTTAACTCTATTATGCAGCCTTTCTGAATTGCCCGAGCTACCCAATGGATCTCAGACTACCAAAGAGCAGCTGTATAAGGAGTACAGTCATTTTACTCAATGGGGAGTTGCATACACTGGACTTTGAAAGACTATTTGAGGGGGGTAAAAAAAAACAAAACATCATCAAAGCTGGCATTTTTCAAGTAAATAACTCTAGCTTTGATATGCCTGCCTCATGCTGCCTTGCCAGTCAAAAGGAAAGATGTACTTTAAATCAAAGTAGACAACTGTGAATGAAATGTAATAAAAGATAACAACAAAGAAATGAATCCCTGCCATTTAAAAAAAAAAAAAAAAAAAAAAAAAAGACATGGTATACTATGGATTGCAGCAAGCATTCCTAGGAGTGAATACCTAATGTACAGACTGGTCTGAAATACCCTGGGTGAACTTTTATCCTGTACTTTAAGCTCTGCAGAGTGATGTGAGAAATAGCAAGTGGAGAGGGGAGGGAATTCCCAACCACATAGTTTTTCTGTCACCTATCACAATTTCATAATGTTACAGTTAGGAAAGAATAGTCTCCTCTGGGCTAATACTAGCTTTGCTGAGCAGGCAGGATGAGAGGGACATAAGCACATGGGCCTGGATTCATTCAGCTCATCTTTTACAACTGAAGTCACGCTGATTATTGGGAGAGCAGGAGTCCCCTGACTCTGAGCACTGTATCACTACAGGCCGGTCATGGGAGATGTAATGGTATGGTGTCATAATTGAGAGCATTTATCACTGGTCTTGAGTGTTTCAAAGTAGACATCACTGTAAGTAGAAAGTAGATGAAGCCAGTCTAGAGTTTCTCCAGCAGTTCTCTCTACCAGGGTAGGTGGGTGTTAGCAGCTTGTGCATGTTTCCATGTCTGTCAGCCATACATTAGAAACATTGGAAGTTAACCAGGGAGTGAATATCAACTAGAGGCTGGGATTTGCTGGGTGGTAGAAGAACAGAAGAGGAGTGGTACAGAAAAGGACAGCTTGATTAGGGAGAAGCAGCAACAGATGCAATATGCTATATGCAAAATACATTTTTTTTCATATGAAGTATTAGTGCTGTTCTGCATATCGGTTCTCCAGGAGATTTGCATGAATATAAACTTGGCATAAACTGAGTCCTGTCCAAGCTGATGGAGTTTTGCTTGAGTCAGATTTACATGATCAGATCCTTTCAGAGTTTGGCTTGCAAATCTTCCAAGGATAGGACTTTGAAAATTCTAGGTCATCACATAAATCCTTTCAAGACACAGAATATATTGTAGGTGATGCTCATTACTGTGTTGCAAAGCAGTAGATTGAAGCTACCTGGTAGAAAATTTCTCAGGGAAATAAACTCCATCCATGCTGTGCCTCACCAATCACACCCAGCTTGTTAAAGCAGTCAGTAGAAAAAAACTATTCAATACCAAGCTGCTCTGCTCCGAGGAGCAGCCTGGCTGAGGTGTGGAGATAGCGATAACACTAGTTAAAGGTTCTGTCATCAAGAGACATTCACAGGCTTATGTCTTGAACTTTGAGAGCTTGTTGTCCAATGAATCACTTGTGCAGTCTGCTGTGAACTCTGCTTGGGAATCCCATGGGATACCTTGTCCCTGAAATTGCCTTAAGTGCTCCTTAATGCTTGAACCTGGATGTGCAGTGAATAAAGACTTTATTTTGAGAGGGATAAATTCATGACCCAGTATTCTTAAAATATGTTGTTCTTAGCCTGTAATGATCTGAAACCATAATCTGTGTGGTGCTGCAGCATACAGTGTACAGTGATACTCAGAGAAACGCATGGGTTGTGAAGTATTTGCAAATGTTTTACTTCAATTTTAGAAAAAATACATGTAGTAGAAAAGAGGAAAACAAGGAAATAGGGGTTGAAGTTGCTATAACAATATTTTTTTTTTTTTCAGTAGAGAACTGACAATTTTAAATGGCAAGGACATGACATAATAGCTATTAATTCAAAACACTTAATTATCATTTTATATCCATATTTGCATTTCATGTCAAAACCAAATGTAAGTTAAATTACCTACTGCTGAAATGTGGTCACAAGAGACTAAGACATAGTAGACATTTTGCTTGGGGAACATAATGACCAGTAATTTTGGTCACAGTGAGGTGGAAACATCTCGTAAGTCTCCATTTTAGTACACAGAGGCAACATACTGGTCTGTCTCCCATAACTGTATTTTGTATCAGCCAAAGTGACTAGAGACTTACACTGCTGGATGTTGCACTGGGGATGAATTTATTTGGTTAGCTACATTTATAGAGGCAGACAAATGCTCTGCTGCCCTGGGCTTTATGGTGTGTGTTTTGAGTAAGAGAGTTTGTCAGCAAATGCTGCAGTATATTCTGGGGAAGCAATTATCTCCCTGGCACCCTCTGTTCAAACCCCAGTGATGATGTGGGGCGGGGAGCTAATGGCTCCATCTGTTGCTTTGGGTCTCTCAGAGGGAGAAGAGGTTGGTTTGTCTGCCGTGTTGGCTGGTACACGACACCCCCAACCCAAAAGGGGAGCCTGGCCAGACTGTCTGGGCCTCAGGAGCAGCCGCGAGCAGGCTCTCGCTGGAAGTTTAAAGTGCAATTTTGCTGTTATTGTGCTGGGTTTATTATAACCTTAATGGGGTTTTTTTTTCAGTGCATTGTTGCAGTAGACAGAGTTCTTGTGTGTGATCTGTCAGACTGGAATCAATGAGGTTCATTGTTTTCAAGCAGAACTCGTGTTGGATACATTTTTCTGTCTGTTGGCTCAAGTATGAGCAAAGTAAAGGTTTGAGCAAAGTAAAGGTTTCTGCATGTGCCAGCTGCTGTGCAAAATACAATTTGGTGTCAGCACAAATTGCTGTTGCCCAGTATTGCATCTACATTTGCACAAAAGTCTTTTAAGTGTCCTCTGGTTTGTACTGATGGTCTGTTTTAATTTATGTAAAAAATGTGCATTGGCTTTTCCACAGTCTGACTGGTCCCACAGTGTCTTTATTTGCTTATCCATATGTATGATGTTCTGCTATATATTAGCATTGCTTTGTAATCTCTAGCTTTATGAACTGTTTGGGGATGCTGGAATGGCAATTGCAAGATATTTGTGAATTAAAAATACTGTTTGCTGATATATATTTTTTGTTCCTGTTCACAATATACCTTCAAAAGTAATAAGGCGATGCTGTGCCTTTCTCTAGCCCCCATGCAAGCAGAACCTTGGAGCTCCAGCTTTTACTCAGTAGATCAGTGCTTCTGGCAGTTCATATTATGGTTTTAAGAGCAAAGTTCAATCCCTGATAGAATTTCTGATCATTTGGAGTTTGTACCCATGTCAGTTAATAACTTTTACTGGTTGGCACTTCCCGTTGTTTAAAATGCTGCTGAACATCCTGCTTGCAGACTCCAGAAGGTCTTGGATAGTGACTGAAGAGTCATGAAAGAGCTGGATTTGTATCATCTGAACCATCTTACCTAACAGCACTGCACTGAATATTTATTTCTTGCTGGGACCTTCTTGGTTTAATATAAATTGTAAACCCCAGTTATATCTTGTTCGTAAATGGCTGCTGGTAAGGCTTGTCAGTAATTTCCAGAGTAGACAGAGAAGGAGCAGGAGGGAAATTAATACTCTGATGTAATTTGATGTCTGGGTGGCTTTAATGGAACATAAATGGGATCTGGTTGCACATTTCTTGGGTGTGTAACCTGGTCATGATCTGCTGAAGGTGTATTTCTGTAGATAAATCCACAAGCCACAGAGAGATGGCGGTGGGGCTTCTTTCTCAAAACACAAATGGCCTTTTGTGGCTATGTATGTAAATATTTGCTTTGAGCTTCTCAGGGTGTTTTTGTTAGGGAATGTGGGTGCATAAGCCTTATGAACATGGGCAAGAGATCTGGGAAATGGTTCATTATTCTGTCTCCATATAAGCTCCTGAAGGCTCATTAAGTAGTTATTGGTTGTTATAGGTATGGTAGTTTTTGAAATACCCAGTAATGGAAGAGCTCTTATTTTGTGTAGAAAATTGTGCTTTTCTGTGTTTTGTCCAGTCCAGGTTTTGATTACTCAAATGATGGTGTTGTCACAAGGTGCTTGTAGAGCTATGGTCTTTAGTTGCCTTTTGCTTTTGTTGCTTACATTTTGCGTATCACCAAACCTTGAGTCAGCTCTGCTGGTTAGCTCATCAAATGTGTTGACTCCTCAGCATCAAACTTTGATCTTTGTTGTGTTAGAGTTTTAAATGATAAAGCAAGTCTGTGATTTTTCTGTTGAGTCAGAAATAAAACCCACAAATCTAAAGAGCCTAGGAGGTTTGTTAGTAGTCTAATATTCCACTTACAATACTTTATTTTGCAATAAAATATGAGCTTTCCAGCCAAAGACACAAAGATGTGCTTCCTTTTCTCAGACTCAGGATGCTGGGGGTATATCCAGAGAAAGCAAAACTGAAGCACCAGCTTGAAGCTTTCTTCCCACCTGGCTGGCAAAGGAGATCCAAGGGAGCAGCTCCCTGCTTTTCCAGCTTGTTAAAGGGAAGAGGACTGGCTGTGCTGGGAGCCATTACCGCTGTTGCTCTTTGCTGTTCCTCTGCTCCTTTTGGCCCCTTTGTGGTGGTAGCAGCAGCAGTTCAGACTGAATATTGCATAGCTCAGTTTTCAGAGTACCACTGTCAGGTGTATAAAGCATTGTAAGACAGGGAGCTGTTACCTATCACAGGTCCCATTTGTTATATTCTTGTCTGCAGCATGTCCTGCAATCCCTGGAAGAGGGTGAAGATGCCTCTTTGCAAGACTGAATTTTTCCTCTGAGCCACAGTCAGTGCAATAAGGCTGTTAATTTTACTTTATTGACTTGCCAAATTATTATGTTTTGAGGGTGAGAAAAGAATGAGTTATCATTCTTACTTGTAAGATTAATTTTCAGAATTTGCAATTTTTGTGAGTGTGCTTTTAGATGAATACTGTTGTTTTCTACTGAAACTTCAAAACAGAAAGAATAGCACTTTATAGAGTTGGGGCTGGTTTCTCAGTAACTAGTTAAAGATAATCGAACTGGCTACAGGAGAAAAACAAACCCAGGTTTGCATTTAAGGCTGATTTTTGAGGAATTGTTAGCTGCAGTAAGTAATATTGATTTGTTTTTGGAGATTCAAGAGTTCAGAAAGACCACTTTTCATCTTGTGCTTGGTTTTGCAGTACACAATGGAAAACTAAGACTTTTTTTCCTTTTTTTTTTTTGTTGTTTTGTTTTCTGCTATTCTAAATACCTAGGTGCACAACTCTGACTATGATGTCCAACTAAGTGATGTGACAGCAACATCATCTTTGCACGTGTAATAGTTGCTGCAGCTTATGCTTCTTAAGCATTTCAACCAACATGCTCCCCATCAATGGGAGAATTTTTCCAGGTCAGGAACTTGACTTTGTTTCAGGTGTAACAAATACGTGCTGCTTGAAATACTAAATGCCTGTAAGAAAATGTATTTTAAGTCAAAGCATACAAAGCCAAAAGTCCAAAAGAGTTAGTATATTAAAAACTAAACCAAAACAAAAAACAATGAATGAAAAAACACCCCACAAAAAAACCTTACACAAAAAAACCCAAACTCTAAACTAGTTTGCAGATACAGAAAAATTTACCTCACCATGTTTTCCTCTATGTGAAATGAGTTTCATGATCTTGATGCTATATTTTCTTTAAAGACCCCTGAGTTATGTGTGTACTTACTGGCTGCTACAGCAGGAGAGTCAGTGAGGAACAACTTAGTGAGGCTGAAATCACAGGTGCCTTCCCGTAGAGCTGCATCCAAAGACAGCTGAAGCATCCCAAGGAGGTACGTGGGGCGGTGGAGTTTTGCCTACTGTTACTCATGGGCTAGTTTTGTTGACACGAGTTTCTGCTAGATTCAGAATGGAATTCTCTTGTGTCACCTCCACAGATCGGAAGAAAGAAAAATCGGAGGCAATAATAATCCTTGGTTTGATTTTTATAGCTGAGAATAGAACAAACATGACAGGAACAAGTTCTCTCTCTCTCTTTTGTAAAACCGAACAAAATAACTGAGGTGTTGTGTGAAGACTTTGTATGTGATCAACCGTACAACCTAAGGAAGTAAGGCTTCTTGTAGAGCATAACTTCCTGAAGAAAGCCTATGGGCAAACACATGCAGAGCCAGGCACACATGTGCAGACATGTATTCTCAGGGACTTTGATACTTTCTTTGAGATATAAGAAAGTCAATGACGTGCAGTAAATGTGACCTGACACACTTTAAATAACTTTGTGAATTGGTGGTGTTTCATGTTCTACAACTCACAAGAATTGATGTAAAGAGATTTTTTTGGAATACAGATGATTTTGGCAGAGAAAATCCTGAATGTCTGATTGGCTCGGAGAGTATTGCAAAGGAAGTGATAAGGGGAATTGCATAGAGATGAACTTTCAGTTCCTGGAAGAAGCTTGAATAATATAAAAGTGCAGATAATTTGACATTGATCTATTTTGAATTTTTATTTGTTGCTGTAGTTTTAGGTGCTCTGTTGATGGAAGCAATGCATGAAATCGGTGTATCAGCCTGGAAGGAGGACCTTGCTAATTTACAAAACTTTCAGAGAAACCTGAGCATCAGGAAAAGGGACTGGTGCACAGACAGACAGCTCTGTGGCGAGCAGATGGGGCTCTTGGATCTCATTCTCTCCCATTCTCATGCTCTACCAGTTTTCATGGGACAAGGACACTTTCCTCCTATTTCTTAGCACTTGTACACATAATTCCCTGAATAGCACCTGCAGTACTAAAGACCCACACCAAGACCATTTTTACGTGATTTACTATCAGAAATGGTTATTTGAATTCTGCTTGGACCAGGCATTTGATGGAGACTTTGATCTAAAGGTGCTGGGTGGGTGGAAGCCTCCATGCATCCTGCATTGGCTGCTTGTTGCGTCTTTGTGATTTGGGGCATCAACAATGGCCCAGGGTCTAAAAGGCAAGTTTTAATTTGGTCAGAAGACATCTTGGCAGTTCAGACCATGTGTTTTTTCTCTGTGCAGGAGTTGGTAAGAGCTGGGGAGCATCTAAGAGGAGGTTCTGGAGGATCAGTCTGTGCTTTGAAAGGGCAGTTTACAGCTGGGGGAGAAGGGGAAACTGCATCTTCAGAAACTATCTTTGGTTTGGATTGGATTATTGTCCAGTAACCCCATTACCAGGTGGTTTCCTGCAGGCAGAGGCAATTTTGACTTTTTAAGTCTTCATATGCATATAGTTTGAAGAATTAGGCCGTATCTGCATCTCACATCACAGAGGAAACAGAGTAGAATACAGAAATCCTTTTCACAGCAGTGTTGTATCAGTTATACTGTGGCCAGACACAGAGTAGTAGCTAATCACGGTAGCCCTGAATGATCCTGGATTGGTGACCCTAAATCCGTGGTTGTTCCCCAAAGTTCAGGAGGGGGACTTAAATGAGAAATGAATATGATGCTAGATGAGATGTAGATAGGTGAGAGAGGAAGAAATGAACAGCAGAAGGGATAAATTGAATGTGTCAGCAGAGGCAAATGTACAACAGCACGATGTTAATACAGTGCAGTGATGGAGCTGTCGGTATTGGGAATCCACAGAGAAACAAGGCTTGGAAACAGGAAAGGTCTTTTTTTCACTATTAAGCCTATAAACCTTTAGGCTACTCCCTATTAAAGGCATGCAATAAAACATTCTCGGCTGTTTCCAGAACATGGTTTGTGGTGGTGACCACAGCAATATAGTGAAACCATTGGCTGCATTTTATAGCAGCATCTGGAAGTGTGAGATACTTGAAAAAATACATTAAAGAAATGCTTGAAAACACTTTGGGTCTGCCCTCAGGCCACTATGACAACACTGGGCGGCTTGCTTCTTCCCTGTATTGTTAATCTTTCCTTTTACTGTGTACATGGTTCCATGCCAGGCCCACAGTATAGAAAATCAAAATGTCATCGATGACAAAGATGTTTGAAGAGCCGAGTCTGTTCTGGCAGGGAGACGGGTCCTGGTCACCCTGACACCACACTCTTGGCTGTAACTGAAGGTCATTATCGAAATCCAATTTAGTAGTAAATTTTCCAGGGTTTTGATGGAGGGGATGAAGTAGAATATATTTTGAGGAAATAATCCAACAGAATTACACTGCCTTTGTTCTTTTAAAATACTTCATTAAAGTAAGCAGCTAGTTAATTGCCCTCACAGGTCAGTGTTACAAGACTGTTTTTCTTTCCCTTCCATCCCTGGCAGTCATTGCTGCATTTTAAACAAGGTTTTTCTCTTCCTCTAGTGTTGTATATTAAATTATGAGACTGATTGCAGTCTGTTTCCATATCTTGTTTTAGGTTTCCCTTAGCAGTTGCATTTCAAACTGTGCTTCAATGAAAGGGGAACATCAATCACTTCCAAAGAAACTGGTGTTGAGTGGGAAAATAATTTGATGTAAGTTTATTGCTTGGCAGTTTCAGTCTTCCCTTGCTGGGCTTATGGTCCCTCAATGAATCTTGTTAAGTAGTTAATTTTGGTTTGGTTTTTTTTGGCTGAAGGCTCTTCTGCTTTCTAAAGAGAACCTCTGCTTAGTATGTTTTTTTAAACGTTGGGAATTCCAGTGATGTAAAAAAATAATTTTTTGAGTGCAGCAACATGTGCCATTCAAGTAACATTGTGTTCTCTTTGACCACAAAAATACTGGTGTAAAACTGTCATTGTTCATGAAAGGGGATAGCTGGCTCCTCTTGATCATACTATTCATGAAGTACAAAATATAGGAAGACAAATGCAGTTTCTTAGAGGACCCAAAAAGAGATGTGACTCAATACAGTGTAAAGGAGAATGAACTGTTCATAAGCATGCAGTAAAATAACTGACATACAAAATTTGGTGGTTTTTGTTGAGTCCCCTATGTGTATTCAACATTGAATTGATGGCAAATAGTGTCTCAAGTCTAGTGGTGGAGAAATAATGTTCTTTCTGGAATTAATAGCTAATTTCACACTTTTTTTTGTAGTGGGTAAAGAATCTGGAGGTTAACACCAGCAGAGTTTCCTGTTTATAAATAAAGGCAAAGAACTGAGTGACCCCCAACACCAGATGTCCTACCACAGAGTTGGTGCACTAAACAGGGCTCTGAGCAACCTGCTCTAGTTGCAGATGTTCACTGCAGGTGTGGTTGGACTAGATGACCTTGAGAGGTCCCTTCCCACTCCGACCAGTCTATGATTCTGTGGTAAAGATACCATGGTGGTCCATATAATCTATATGTGTTCAGAGCACCTTTATGAACTACATCTAAAGAATTTAAGGATGAAAGCCAAGAGGTCCTACAGGAGTTATTTTAAAAAGCAGTAGAAATTAATCAAGAATTATATCTACTCCGAGAGATTTTAAGACCATGCTATAAAATTCCATAGCAGGAATAAAATTAAGTTCTGTAAAATGATATGAAAACAGCAGATACAGAAAGCGAAAGAAAATTAAATATTTTGTACAATACTTTCTCATAAGGGATAACTAAATATCACTGGTCTGCCTGGACCTTTAATCAATATAGAATTCAATTTAAAAGTGAATAAAGGGGTAACAACTTTTCTGCAAAGAGAAAATCCCACTCTATCACAGTCCCCAGAAAATACACAATTCTAAAGTATAGCAAAAATGTTTTGGCAGCAGAAAATGACAGGGGAAAATGTCCTCTGAATGGTATTTGCACACCAGAAAAGAACATTGTCAGAGTGCTCCAGTGTTTCATGGAGGGAATGAAGAAAGACATCAGTGATACAGAATGTAAAATGAGGAAAGGCCAGGATCTGGGCTTTGCAACATCAAATAAAGGTGACTTTATATATATATGTAATGTTGTTTTGTTATTTTGTTTTGTTTTAAATAGCCTCAATAATTTTGCTGTGTTCCTTTTCCAGTCACAGAACAGTGAGTAGCATTCCACGAGTGCACCGAGGCACACCTGGCGATAGATAATAATTCAAATCCCCAGAAACACACGAAAGGGGGAGGTGTAAAAAACACATTGCAAATGTACTGTTGTTCATTGTGGAGAAGGATACTGGTTGGTTATTTTCTAAGGGCTACTGGTCACAACATGACTTGGTCACATTGCCAGTTACATCTGAGGTTGTATTTTGTCTGTAATTACATAAAACTCAGAAATTGTGTTATAAAATCCATCCAAGTTCACAATCTATACTGTCTTGAAGGAATTACATTTTTAGTGATCCTTAATGTGAAGAAACTAAGATCCCTCAAATATTTGCCAACAGATAGTTTTGGTTTCTTCAGCTGCTTGGTGTAATAATAAAAATCTTCCTCTTACTAGTTTGAAAGATTTAACCATTGTTGGGCCATTTAGTACAAAAAGCATTTTTCAGGTAGCTGACCTTTTTCTGTTCTGCTTACTATAAACACAATTAATGTTCAAGTTTCTTTAAAGCTACAATATAAAGAAATGCCAATGGCATGTTACAGCTAATTTGGTGCTTTAAAAGAGACACACAAGAAAGGAAGGAAAGAAATGGACAATTTTATAGGAAACTGGGTACTTAACAGAGGTGCCTCTTATCTGAACATGTCGTTGTAACATGGTCACACTGATGTTTTTGATACCCTGTTTTGTTTTGATTTCATCATGAGTGTGGTAGACGAGATGTATTTTAGTCTAAGATCTCTCACATCACTTAATTTTTTAAAGTTGATGTCTAGAAATATGACAAATGTGTGCTTGCATAAGGGCTCTCAAATGCCCTGGTGCCACTGACCATATCTTAATATCTCACATTTGCCTTGCATCACGTTAAAGCCACATAAATAATTTCTTCCTCTGCCCTGTCCGTCTCCCATATCAGAGATTAGATTACTGTGGTACCTGCAGAATGTATTTTTTCTTGGAAAATGAAAGCAGCAGCATTCAGTAGGCAGAGTTTCAAATGGAGTTAGTGGCATGTGTTAAAATCACTTTGGACCAAAACAGAGATTTTTAACATTTAGGCCAGTACTGTGAAGTGGAAGATGGCAAAAAGAAATTAAAAAATCTTTCTGTTTGGGCTGTGTGTGTAGCTGTAAATATTTCATAAAGCTATAGCCAGCCACAAGTAAATATTCAGTCTGCCCATTGTGACTAATTAGGAGATAGCTGAGGTTTCTACTGACTCAGTGTCTTCAAACACAAAGGACTAGCAGCACAGCAAAGAAATATTCCTTGTACTGGGGCCTTTGTGGTTATGGGTTTACCTTTATGCTGTACTGCTGCAGACAACATTAGATGTCTGTCTGCTCAAACAGAAATCTAATTGAGCTGCCTGTTCTAGTATCTAGTTCTAATAATGTCAGAATAGATGGTGTAAAATGTTATCATGCTGTATATATTTAAAAGCAAACAAAGAATAAGAGGTGGGCAATATATCTGTATTTTATAGCTGTGGCCTTTGGCAAGAGCAGTGTATGCTTCTATAAATTCAGTTTGATATTGTTGGATCTCTTCTGTGACAGCAATTTTGATATGAAAGAGTATTACTGCAGAGAATCCAGGCATGAATAACATGTCAGCCTAGTGGTGTTCATCTATGGGAAGGTGACTACAGCTTTGAAACCAAGGTGTTCCCTTTGTTTTCCTTTCTCCTCCTGGAAGACTGGAAAAAATACATTTGAACCATCTTCACTTACAGCAGCTAATTTGTTTGTTGGTGCAGCCTTTATTGTCTTGTGAGGTTTTTTTTTGTTGTTTTTTTTTTTTTGTTGGTGGTTGTTGGTTTGTTTTTTTTTTACTTTCTATGAATAAAATTGCTGGAGAAAAAGGTGGCTGGAGAAGATGGGTTTTAGATGCCTTTGAAGATGTGAAAACAGCAAATGGAACCTGCAGTGGCACAAACATCAAAGATCAGCCCAAGGAAAATCAAAGGATTTCTTTGGGTGTATCAGCTTGCCCATAAATTGAAATGCTTCAGCTGCTGAATGTATACTCTGTACTGGGCACTTTACTATTGATTTTTATGCCACCCAAACATAAAAGGATGTGGAGTACTTAACTATTTTTCAGTAGACTTCTACATCTCAATTCTAAAATAATAGTTTTGTTGGACCATGCCAAATCTTCATTCTTAAATCCCACATTTTTAAAAATTTGGGGATACAACCAGCAACCCTTCTCACTCAAAACTGAAGAAACCAGTCACTATTACCCCAGAATGGGTAGTGGGTATTGCTACAAACCTTTGACTAGTAGAATTAATTATTATTGGCCCAAGTACTACAATATTTTGTTATCAAATGTTGTATGTCAATATACTTGTGTAAAGTGAGTGTAGTATCACAGAATTTTAGAATGGTTTGGGTTGAAAGGGACCTTAAAGATCCTCTCATTCCAGCCCTCCTGCTATGGGTAGGGACACCTCTCACTAGACCAGGTTCCTCAATGTCCCGTGCAACCTGGTCTTGAACACAACCAGTGATGGGGTATCCACAACTCTCTGAGTAAAGAACTTCTTCAGTAATTTCTAATCTAAATCTCCCCTCTTCCAGTTTGAAGCCATTATCACTCATCCCATCACTACAAGCCTGGTAATGGGTCCCTCCCTAGCTCTCTGGTAAGCCCCCTTCAGATACTGAATGGCTTCAATAAGGTATCTCCAGAGCATTCCATTCTCCAGGCTGAACAACCCCAACTGTCTGTCTGTCCTCATATACAATTGTATATTTAGATAGTTCAGTGTTAAATATACAGTGGCAGTTCTTATTAGTTGGCTAATTCTTCTGGGCTCGTAGTTTCTGTAACATGTGGGAGATGATGTGTGCATGGCTTTGCTGAGGGGAGGAGGAGGAAAGAGGAATATCTCACCATGAGTTGGACATGAATGTCATGGGCAGTAGAGATTGTCAGTAGCAGAAAAAAACACCATTAGCTCCTGCAATCCCAGTCTTGTCTCCTAAAGATTTTTTCCTGTATCAGGGCAGTCAAGGATTAATATCAATGCCAACAAGATGTGCACCTTACTTTATTTTTGTATTATTATGCATGTTTTCCTTTTCAGTCTAAGAACACTACAAAAAACTCCAAACAACTAACCTACCAAAAAATACCCCACAAGCAAAAACTAAAACCAAACAAAAAACCCAAACAATAACAACAAAAAGAAAAAAAACCCCAACAAAACAACAAATTAAACTCTGAATTTGATGTTACATTGACTTCTGTGACAGCCTCTCTTTGTTTTGGGGACAATGATCCTTGGGGAAACAAGTGAAAGATTCTTCTTAGTATAATGCAGAGAGTGAATTCCCTGGTATTGAACCTAGGGTGTTGATAGCACAAGTGTTTTGTTTCCTCAAAGAAGAGTGAAATGCTTTTTTGACAAAATTTTACATAATTATTATTTGATGTATTGTAAGCTGCTGGATATTAGAGGAGATTTTTTAGTGGGTTGTTGGCTTGGCTTTGTGATAGGGTTTTGTTGTTGGCTTGGGGTTGGCTTTGTTTTTATTTTATTTTGTGAGTTAATACAGCTGTTCAGCACTGGCAGTAGCAGTGTATGGAATTGCGTTTTAAGTATTGGACAACTACTATATAGCTTTAGGTCTTTGCATGTGCCTTGAGAATTTATGGGGCAAGAAGAAAGAACAAAATGAGAAATTTCTGGGTGTAGCCTTGTTTTGGAACCATGATTGGGGCATCTTCAGAGGCTCTTGGTTTGATACATTTGTCTGTGGCTCTGCTGCACACCAGCCAGAGATAGTTGACACGATGCACTTTGGAGTGTCTTTTGTATCTGTACCTCCTGGTTGGGTTGCCCTGGGAACCTGGGAGGTCCTGGTGAAGCTCTGCCTAGCAAGGTATTTGAAATGAAAGATCAGTTGCTTGAGCCTCAGATAGTTTCTGTTGAAAGTTTTGTTTCTCTTGATAATTTTCAAATCACTTTAGTCTCTGTGCCTATTGCTTAAGTTTCTTTGCCTGCAGCACCGTATAGGAAATGTCAGGGGAAGTTGTTATTAAACTGATAAAAGGGTGAAAAGAAGAAAAGGAACAGCTTTGACAATGTGATAGTAAAGTACCAGTTTAATAGCCATACCCTGTAAAGCTGTGCTGCTGGCACTGGCCCACCATCCCTGCCAGCTTGGCCTCCAGAAGCAAAGCTCTGTGTGATCCACTAGTTTTATTTCTTCAATAAACGTGAAAAACCTTCTTATGTTCTCCCCTACACACACACCCCCCTTGCCCAGAAGAGCTCAATCCATTTAGCACTCCTCCTTTGGCATTAATGGAGTTAAGAAGGTGTGTTGAATGAAAGAATTGTTTGTTTCCTTTCTGCTCTTTTGATCACTCAATATATTGGCCCATTACTGTGTGTCCCTTTGTTGGGCATTCATGTGAACGCTAAATACTTGTTAGATGCTTGATCTAGTTACCTTTCTTACTGCCTGAACTGAAAAGCTTATTTCCCTTTCCCTGACTCACATCAAAAGCTTTTCTTCTGTCCTCTGAGGATTGTATTCCTTTCGAAGGCTGCAAAGTAATATCCTTGACCACGAGATCAGAAAGATGTGGGAGTATTTACAAGTGATCGGTTTGGCAGAAAGAGGAATGAGTGAGATTAGGTTCTTTTGCCAAACAAGATTTGTTGGATCTACCTTTCCATCCAAAGGCACTGATACATGCTGGGACATTGATGTATGTTCCCCTGCTGCCCAATGCTACTCTTGTTCCATTTAGCAAGTTTTCTGGTTCATTTCTGAGAATTATTTCTCAGAATGTTCTCATATCAGCTGATGCTCATTTAAGCAGGTTCTTCTCCACATTAATGAACAAAGCAGGGACTTGCTGGTTTGAAGTTTTATTTTTTGCACATGGGTCAAGGCAGAACACCAAACTAAGGGGTGCTCTCTACAAAGGAACATCTCCACGTGGTTGCAGTGACACAATCCTTATTGCTTCCATTCAAGGAAGCCTGCTATCCTGCTATGCTGGGAAGCAGGGATTCCTAGTCATCAGACTCCACATCGGGTTCACAACTTACTTTGCTTTCTATGGATATAAGCCTTTGTGGGCAGCAAGTCCCTGTTGTTATGTTTTTTTGTGGTGTACTTTTTATCTGTTCTCCTAAAAGTTGTTTTGATACAGGGATCATTTCACTAAAACTAGAGGCAAAGGAATATAAGGTCATTTTGAAGCATTTTTTGTTTCTCAAGGACAAGGTGATTTACACTGTTATTTTGTGTTGTATTTTCCTAGAAGAACTGTGGTTATTTAAGCAATCTGAAGAATGTCTGTATCTGACATTCCAAACACTTGATTTTAGAACTACCAGGACTATTCAGACTGTATATGGAGCAGTATCATCATTATGTTGCTAAACCAGTGTTGTATATCTTTTGTTTCTTTGTTTTCTTCACTTCTGGTGGGATAGGAAGCTAAGATAATTATCTAGATATATAAACTGAACTTGGGAAAAATCACATCTTTAGCATGCTTTGCTAGGAAAAAAGCTTCATGTAGTGTTTTGTTCTGGTATGAGGACTGAGAGAGAAGTGAAAGGTCTTAAAACAGAAGATCCATCAACCATGGTGGTGGACTTGCATTTGGATGCAAAGAAGCACCAAACTAAATTCTGACTACTTCTCAGTAGGGTGTTGTGGAGGATACAAGGTGTTTAGTGAGGTAACATTGTGTGTCAGGTGTTTTTTCATGAAGGTTTTTCAGAAGTGTTTTTGTCCTGCAGCAGTGGTACTTGGCTTTCCCACTCTGCACTTGTATTTGCTTTGCTGAGTGGTCACTGAGATAAATTTAAGTCAGGTGTAACAGCCTGGTCACACTGAAGTGGAAATTGCTTCTGAGTCTGCTCTTTAGAGTATCCACCAGAGAGGAGTGATAGCAGGAGGCAACGGATGGAAAGGCCACTTGAGCACCTAAGCTGCAGTTGGAACTGAAGCTCTGATCATACTTGCATTAGAAAATTATTTCATTATAAATTGAATGATAAGTTGGTATGATTTTAGAATGCTTTTGGTAGCAGCTGAAGTTGTTGGTACATGAACATCATGAATAAAATCTTAGGGAGTGTGCAGTGATAAAGAAGCACTGACTTTTTTTTAATGACAGACATCCATAAACCCCCAATAACTGCTGTTCCGATACATCTTTACAGGCATTCAGAGTCTCCAAGTCTTATGGTTGATTAAAACTTCTTCGTAGCTCCATGTGCAAGGGTTTATTCTGCATTTCTCTGCCTGTATGGATGGGAGAAGTTGATGTCAGACTACATAAATGTTAAACTATATTTAAAAAACTTTCAGACTCCAATTTTATGCCTCATGGTTTGACAAGCTTGGAAAATGTATTCATTTAAGAGGAAAAAAAAAAGTTGTATTGCCTGTTCTTTCTGATAAGTCATCAGTCTCTGTACAGAAGGGGTCTTTATTTAAAGAGCTGGGCTACTTATGAAGTGGGAAAAAATATAGCAGGACCCAGGAAAAACTTTTTTCTTCTTTATATGTTCATGTGTTGCGTTTCTTACCTGGAAGAAGTTATTACCACATTCCTCTTTTTTATCCAGCTCTTTCTTGAATAGCCTGCAACTTGCTTTTACAAAAGAAACTATCTACATTAAAAGTGCCTATCCCTGTTAATGCTTACACCTTCAGGTGCTGACTGGGGAAAATACACAGTTCATTCAAGTACTTGTTTCAAAGAATGCCCACTGGGTCAAAAACAACAGGTCACACATCCTAAATAAATGCAAGGATTTACAGGTATGAGTGCTGAAAGATTAAATTCACTGTCCTATATGGCAAAGTTACTCATCTGTTCAGAGCTCTTCCAACCACCACCCCCCCCCACCCACCCCCCACCTCGCTCCTCCACGTCGATTACTTTCACTTAAGTGATTGACTCTATATTTTTTTTTTTTGCGTT
>JANHGL010007122.1:0-14460 GCA_024611195.1 Ceyx melanurus | reverse complement strand
AAAGAGCCCCAGCTCTCTCAGCCTCTCCTCATAAGGGAGATGCTCCACTCCCTTAATCATCTTGGTGGCCCTGTGCTTGACTCTCTCTAGTAGTTCTCTGTTTTTCTTGAACTGCAGTGCCCCAAACTGGACACAGTATTCCAGATGGGGCCTCACCATTGTAGAACAGAGCGGGAGGAGAAACTCCCTTGACCTGCTGGCCACACTCTTCCTAATACATCCCAGGATGTCATTGGCCTTGTTGGCCTCAAGGGTGCATTGTTGTCACATGGTCATCCCCCTGTCCACCAGGACCCCAAGGTCCCTTTCCCTAGAGCTACTCTCCAACAGATCAGCCCCCAGCCTGTACTGATACATGGGGTTGTTCTTCCCCAGGTGAAGGACTCTCCACTTGCTCTTGTTAAATTTCATTAAATTTCTCCCTGCCCAGCTTTCCAGCCTGTCCAGATCTCTCTGGATGGCAGCACAGCCTTCTGGTGTGTCAGCCACTCCTCGCAGTTTGGAATCATCAGCAAACTTGCTGAGGGTGTACTCTGTGCCTTCGTCTAGGTCATTGATGAATATATTGAATAATATGATATAATAAGAATATAATCATATTGAATAATATGATCAGTGAGACTCAGGTATAGCTGCTGCATAGGTCAAGTGTGGACCATGTCCAAGTTCAAAAGGCATGAACTTGGATGCAGATCCAAGATCACAGCTACCTCTCACTGAGGACTGGCCCTGGGCATCTGAACTCCCCACAAACCAGTACACCTTCATTTCCTATGCAGAATTTAATTGATAATAATACCCTTTTGAGGACTGACACAAAACAGAGAGAAGCTTGCAAATACCAACATCTGTTAATATTTATGGTTCTTGTCTACAAAGAGGGCTTCTGCTGCCTTTCATCAGCGTGACATGTTCATCAAAGAAAACTTTTATTCCCATTTGATTTCCATTTCCGTTTTGGACTAGGAAAATTTAGAGATAAAAGCAGATGATCACTAGTGAATGAGAGTTTTTCCCTGTGCCTCAGATTAGCTATAGACAAATCTCTGTGAGCATTGATACTCAAGTGACAAATTCAATAGACAGGCCAGACTTGTTCTGTCATATCGTGCTCTCAAACACAGCCTTTTGTGGCTTAAGTACTTTCTCAGTGGTGACTCCTTTACAGGTGCCACGTCATTCTTGCTGTTGCTGTGTGATGTTTAATTTTAGTAACATTCCTGAGCTGACCCCAGAGCCTTTGTTGTTAAAACCAGAGTGAATACAGGCAGAATCCTCTGCTCTTGCATGCTTCAGGGCCTGGAAAGGAGCAGATCCCCACAGATAACCAGTTTATATTCCTGCTGTTTCTGATTCAGTAGCAGGATTTTCCCAAACCATATGACCTTTTAGGAGAATTTTGGATGGAAATGGAAATGTCATGAAGTTTTGGTGTCAGGGTAACTTGGAAGCTCCCAGGCATGAAGCAGAATGGCTATTGCTAATACAGTACTGACAGTATTTATTGCATCAAAGGCCAAGTCTTTTTTCCTGCTTGACCTGTGGAATATTTTTGCCTAGTGGATATAGGTAGATATTGAAAATCTGAGGGCATTTATATGTTCCCTTTTTTGCATGTCATGATCACTTAGGGCTTTTGATAGATAACAGACTTAAGATAACTCAGTATGTTCCAGTATTCTATTTAAAAGTTTTAGAAGGAAAAAAATGAAGATTTTTTACCTTATTTTCTATTCCAAGAATGAAATTTGTCCTTCAGAGCATCTGGAGCTTGCAACCTCCATCTAAGTCTCCATAAATACAATGCTGTATAAGTAACCTGGTGTGTTCCATGTTGAAACATTAGGCACAAAACAAGAGAAAAAGGCACTTAGGGACTTTCTGTCACCCGTGTTATAGCTCATACGCCTCAACTCAAAGCACAGACATAAATATCTTAGCTCTTTTTGCAACAGGCTCTGTGTATTGTAGGCAAAAATAAATGGGCTCACCTTCTTCAGAGTACAATTATAGTCTGATCCCATGATCAAGTTAGTCCTTATCATTAGTTTTGGAACTGGCACCTCAGATGCTTGTCATTTTGTTCAGGATGTAGGGCACCTTCCCAGCTTCCAACACTGTGCTGAGTGCCCTTGTGCTGTGAGCAGACATCCCCCCCACCCCAGCCTGCCATCGCTTCAGTCTCTGAGACTCTTCTGAGCTTCCACCCTTCCTGATGATCAGACTGGGATTAAGTGACAAGGATGGCTTTTTAATCACAAGTAAGTGTAAGATTGGAAATGCCAAGAAATGTACTCTTATTTAAAGGCTGGTATTTCAGCTGATGAGCTAAGTAAGACTGATTTATGGTTATTTCTACCTGAGTATTAATTTCTGCTTATAACAGAAGCACCAAACATGTGCTGTCCACTGTAGCTGAATGCAGCTTTATTTCACGTTTTAAAGCCATCTCCTAGGAAGTTGAATTTGTCACATCTTGGATAGGAGGATTAGCTTCACAAGAATGTCAACTCTGTAGCTGAAAATGTCATGTTCTTCATTTCTGGTTCTTCTTTCTTCATACAATCCTTATTTTCTAGTTGAAAATACAATATAAGATAATGATTTTTTTTCCTCATTGATACTGTTGCCTACTGTTCATGGAGACTTGCCCAAGGTAGTATTAAACTACATGTTGGAAGCATATCCCAGAAGAGAATGGGATTTGACAGGAGAAAACAGCCTTGTATTTAATGAATTTGTTCAGTGGCATTTTCAGCGTATAAGGAGTTTCAGTGGCAACGCTAAAAAGGGATGTTCAATCCGTGCATTTTAAGGCTGGGTTGGTATGAGGAAGATAAGAATAGTTAAGAGGTGATAAGCATGTTGCTTTGCACCCTCATTCCTGGAGAGTAAAATCTCCTTCCCCTAGGATTGCATAGAAAGGGAAGAATCTTTCTTAATAAGCTGCCAGACATTTGTATGCTTTCACAGTGCTGTAAATGACGTGAGAAAATTCTTTGTTTCGTGGTTTCTCCAAAGTATCACCACAGACTGTTACACTATCAGTGCTTCTTTTGCACATCACTTGACTTTAGATATAAATGGATTAAGCAATAACATTAACTGAAATGTTTTAGGCAAGGACATGTAAAATAGGATTTCACACAATCCACACAATATTTCACACAATATTTCTTGTACCTCATCTAGTACAATGACCTCTTTGATTTGCGGCATTAAAGGTCTGTCTTTTGGCACTAGAAAGTTCCTGGCTTTATTAAGGTGAAGCCCATAACCCCTAACATCAATAGCCTTAGGAAATTTATCTATGTGACCTGCAAGGAGTGAAGGTTCTTGCTTTGCTTTCTGCTCTCACCCTGGGAGCCATGGCTGGGTGCAGTGCCTCTAATGAGCCAGCCTCTAAGTGGCTGTAAGTTATTCCAACTGACTGATGAATTTATTCAAATCAGCCCCTAGACTTGTTGCAGTAAAGTCTTCTGACAAAAACTGAAGTTACAAATTTGAGTTGCTATGAGTTGCCATAGAAATCTCCTTGTGTAATACTCCCTGTGTAATAACATTAACTTTTCTTCTAGTGCACTTCTGCAGCAGTTGCTATGGAAGTGTATGAAGAGATTAGCACTGTATGGGTAATCTATAACTTAGAAACAGTTCTCAGGATTTTTTAGTCTCCTTCATTAACCCTCATGGGACTAGTTGTCTTCCTATTAAATACACACGGATGAAATTACCTTCACCATGCTGAGGCAGTGTAGTTGTTGGTACAAAGCATAACAGGAGAGTATGAAACACTCCAAGATGTCCTGCAAAGCTGAAATGATGGTACAGTGTTTTTATGTCCATGCATGATGTTTCAGTTTTGAGCTTGAGTCCATATGCAAATATATTCCATCTTCATCTTGATACACATTTCCTTGCATTGATAATCACATCCTGGTTACTGTGTGAGAAAGGACAGTTGATGTCTAGCAGTTATTTAACAGAACTCAACCTGAGCCTCCTCTGCATCAGTAAAATGGCAAAGGTCATCTTCTGAGCAAAATTCTTAACATTTTGGTCCCCATTTAAAAGAGTGTTTTAGGTGTGATGGTTCTGTTGTTGGTACATATGGGGATGGGAACCTCCATTTCAACCTTGGAATTTTGTAGTGTCTTTCAGCAGTATCTCAGACCACTGCAAACTGAAAGGGCAGCAGTCTAAGGTGGAACAAGTCAGAAAAAATTATCAGAGCTTAGTTCACCCAAGAAGTCTGATCTTTGATGGGTCTGCTCTGAATTATGACTTAAAGCTGTTTTCTCAGGATTTTTAAAAATTTTCATTGCGATTCATGTAACTGGAAACATATTTGACACTATCAAGTCTCATTGCTTTATATTGCTGTCCATTGTATTGCTACCCTTTATTATGTAAAATCCTTTTCATACAATAACTGAGAAATACTTCAAAACTGAATATAATTTTTATTATTTATTTTAGCTACACTTAAATCAGAAGGTTATTTCTTCTGACATTTAGAAATACAATAATGTATTTTTTTTATACTTTATTGGTTAATACTTGTCCTTCGTTTTTCAATGAAAATATGAAAATAAAGGTAGATGGTTCTTCCCCTGTCCATCATGTGTCAGGACTTGCAAACTGTTCAGATGAACACGAATATGTTAAATATGCTTCGTTGGGACAATGGTACATCAGCCATGACAGAATCATAGGTTCTGATTTTCTTCAGCCCTTAGGACAGGTTCTGCCATATCATTTGTGTGAGTCAAGCTGGTGTATTAGGATGCTCCAGAGCAGAATTTCTAGATGAAGAAGCAGGGGGTTGCTTGTTTTACATGTGGATTCATGGATATAGTTGGCAGCTGAGCTGAGAAAGAGCAAAATGTCAAAAATAGAGGTACAAACTATCCCTGTGGACAGACTGCAGTTTGGCATGTACTGTATTTACTCCTGATGTCTGATCCCAGCTAGTAAGCAAGTGTTGCTGGCTGTTCATTCCTGAAAACATCCCAGGTGCTATATAAGGGAAGATCACAAATTGAAAATCCCAAAACTTGTTCTACTACAGAAAAAGAAAACAACCAACCAAAAAACAAAACAACCAAAATGTTCTGCAGTTTATCATCCCATGAAGCAGATACTCATAGTGTGTTACATCTTATTTCACCAAAAAAACATATTTATTCACTAAATTTACAGCATAATGTTACTCGACACTTTACTGTTTTCTGCTACTTGCTCTTCACATAATTTCCAAGTAAAATAATTCCATTTGTCTGATTGATTCAGGAATTTTACTGTCACATTCAAGGTATGACATTTGCAAATGCATACTAATGGCCTTTAAATGTGATGCTCTAATAGAAGTTATTTTTTCCTTTTTTTTTTTTCATGTTGAGGATGAGCACTAATATGTCTTCTGGTAAAAATCTATTTATCCTAGAAACAAAATTTTAAAGTTCAGTAATATTCATGACTACTTTCCCCTTGTAATGGCATCACTAAAAGAAAATCAATGTGCTTTAGAAACTGGCCTTGCCTGAAACAGCTTTACAAAGACCTGGGATTTGTTGTTGTTGTTGTTTGTTTGTTTGTTTGTTTGTTTGTTTGTTTATTTCCCACCAGGATGTTGCAAAAGACAAAACTAGCATCAGACAGAAGAATAGCTCAAATGTGGTAATAATCCAGCTGCACTGGTCTGGAACTTCAGTGCTCCATCTCTTCCTGCTCTCAGAGTGGCTTGCTGGTCCAGCCTGGAGCTTATCCTGATACTGCTATGACTTCAACGAGCAGTATGACATACCCTGAGAGAGAGAGAGCAGCTGAGTTACTCAAGTGACCTGTTTCTCTTATCAGTTAGTAGTAGTTCCTCTTAGAGATAAGGAAATGGGTATTTGTTGAAAAGGCTGCTTGTGAGGTCATCTGTCAGATGGGGCTCAAAACTGAGTGTGGTGATTGCTGAGGGTACCCTTTGCAGGTTGAACTGCAGTTGTAATGTCCCTGCTACGTAATGCACAAGAACAGTTCTCCTAGTGTGCTCTTCTTATCAAACCATCCTATTTGAGCTTAGTGTCTGTGGTTTTTCATACGTGAGGAACTGAAGCCAGTTTGTCTAATGGCTGCAAAGCAAAGCTCTCTTCATGCAAATGGGAAGGAGCACCCATCATCCCCTTCTTACCTACGCCTCACAAACAAGACAGCAACGTCCTGATTCTGAGTGCTGAGCTGGTTGCAGTGTGTGCAGCCAAACAAAAATGTTGTGAGTCTGTGTCCCACTGTGAAAACAGAGGTCTGGAAATTTTAAACTTGTTGTTTCTTTGGGGTTGTTTTTTGGTTGTTTTTTGGTTGGTTTTGTTTTGTTTTGGGTTTGTTTTTGTTTTTTCTCATTCAAGCAGAGCATGAAAAGCTTTTAGTGAAGAATGAATGTCAACCAGCAAAATGACATTTTCATGGTCTCTTGACCACCACCACACTTCAAGCTCTTCAGTGGTGCTACAAGTTAATAGTGGAAATTATTAGTGGTATTTGTATATTTAAGTGGTGATAAATTGATAATCATATGAACAATTAGCAAGCAGCTCACCTGATAAAGGCAATGCAGCCAGATCGCTCCTGTGGACTGTCATTTGCTCAAGGACAAATAATTTTCCAAAAATGGAAATTACACCAGCTTCAGCCAGAATAGTTAGAGAAAATGTAGTTGAGAGCTCTATGTCTAATGGAGGTACCCTCCAGTCTTGCTCTCAGAAGGCTCAGAAAATCGGATCTGTAATGGATATTATGCAGATTTGAAAGAAAAATTGAAACATGTGACTTCTTTATCTGCTTTTGATGTTACATTCAGCTGCTTTCATCTCAGAGGATAAAAGTAATTGAACAATAATACCAAATAGAGTCAAATACAAAAAATCAATAAACTGCTCTCACAGGAGAATTTATTTTGATGGGTATACTGGTGCCTAACACTTCCCTAAGCTGTGAGGTTTCCATTAGGTGGCCTTATTCTCCTTAGTAGAGACAGCAATGTCTAGATTGGAAAACATTGGCATAAATGAGGCAGATCCACTCTCTGAACATCACAAAAGAAGAACAGCTTTTTACCTCCTTTGATTGACATCCTAAATCTGAATTGAGGGCTGAGAGACAGTTATTGGCTTTTTATTTTTGTGTTCTTTGGGAAGTAGGATAAAAGCAAAGGCTCAGTGCTTCCGTTGGACATGGGAGTAATGTAGCAGTGGTTGGGCAAGCTTCCTGTTGGGCATTTTTTGTATCTTGGATGTAATGTGCAGAAGAATTTTGGTTTCTTTGTATTCCTTCCCTCTGCAGTATTTTCTGGTGATATGGGATCTTACATGTTAAACGATTCCATCTGCATTCTTTAATAAATATTTTGATAGTCCTCCTCACATAGAGAAGAGGAATACAAGTTGCAGGTAAAGTCTAAATATAAAAGCAAGTTGAATGTTTCTTTCATATATATAGGTTTGACTATGCAATAATTCTGTGTCAGAATAAATATTAAGATCCTTCCTATAATACAGACTGTGATGTAAAGAGGAAATGCCAGGAAGTTTGGAGGTGGAGCAGATGATACAATCTGTGGCCTGAAAGTTTCTATGTAAGGATTATCTCTTTAGGGCCTGTCAAATTTTGTTATTAAACTTAAGACTACATCTTCTGGAGGAAGCAATGGATGTATCTCAAAGGCTAACCTTGCCCACTGGAGTGTGGTGGGTTTTGGAGGAGAGGTGGTTTGTGAGATTATTTTGGGCTTGTTTGGTTTTTTCTCTAGTCAACATGAAAAACCACCACAATCTGTCTGTGTGATTGAATTAGATGAAATGGAAAAAAGTGTAGTTCTTGTGTACACAGTAGAAAGTTCACAAATGACAAAAGCTAAATCTTCAAAAGACTTCGGTTGCTCGGTGTCGCTCTTGTCCTGACCAAGATAAAATTCAATATTAGAAGTGATAGGATCCTTAATCCTCGAGCAAAAATGGTTTCCCTGCTGTGCTCAGTTTGGAGGAGAAATATGAACTTGAACTGAAAGCTGATGAGATGTGTTGGCAGAAGGGAAATGGGGTTTGGAGAGTAATTTGGGGAAGGTGGGAAAGATGATGTAGGGCAGCTGGGGTCTTTTAAGGATGAAGGAGGAACATATGAACAGGATCTTTGAGTGAGATCCAGTGTCTGATGGGGATCAGGAGCCCAATCTGATGAGCTGCAGTCCGTGAAGGATGATGGATTGGGATGGACTTGCAACTCCAACTGGAAGAATAAGTCTTATGAACAGGTGTAGTTGAGGGTGTTTTATGTAGAGGTAAAGGTGTTCTGTGTACCTGGGGGAGACAGTGCTCCTCTGGGGGAAAAAAAAAAAAGTCCTCAATATATAATATATTTAGTAGTCTGTGGTCAAGAGTCAGAAAGGTACTTGGGGACCATGATGGTGAGGCCTGAATACATGGTTTTTATGTTCCCTTTTACTGTCGAAGGGACGCTTGAGCCAGTGTACACCACCAGGATACTGAGGGGTTAGATCATCTGGTTTTGAGTCCCCTGATACCACAGACACGTGAAATTCTCTACAAGTCTTTGGGCACAGTGCACAGGCACAAACAGTTGAAAATTCACATTGCACATGCAACCTGAGTGCTCATGACTTTTAAGTTTCATAAGAGATTTTCTGAAGATTAAGAGGGAAAAGAAAGTGGTTGTTGTATCTGTAAATCTTGAAAGACTAGAGCTGAGAGGATGCCAGTTGGAGATCCCTGATGTTTCTAATCTTCTGCTTCTTGAGATAAATTATAACCATCTAGGGAACAAGAGCAACACATCTTCAGTAGGAATATTGTTATTTTAACAGCAAAACGGGAACTGTTTATTTTCTCTACTCTTATTTCTTGCCCCCTGCTCTAAACAGAAGGAAATCATTAACAGCTGGAGGACACAGAGACATCAAACTGACTTTTTCAGCCCTTGCTCTAGGTAGAAGTACTGTACAAAAGCAATGAGGAGCACAGTATTTTCTTCATATAAGTTCAGTGGTATATTAAAAGAAGGAAGTGTCTCACCATAAATGCTGTTACAACTGACAGACCTGTGGTGCCAAGCTGTGGCAGTGGTTATTGGAATGTTTTGCTGACATATTAACAGATCTTTTCTTAGAAGCTCTTAGTTTTCTTTAACACACTTTCTGCAAATGGATTTCCAATAAACATCTACCTCCTTTCTTCTTTTTCCATTTCAGAATAAACTCGTACAGGGCACAGTGGTGCATTTGTGTAGAAATGGCTTTTCTGAGAAATTGAAAGTCAGGATCTGGATCAGTTCCCTGCACGAGCTTTGCAATATCCCTGAAAAGTGTCCTGATCTGTATTTGGCGCCCAGGGCATTGCTTAAGCTAGTGGGGGGGAAACTAATCTCTTGCGCTTTCATTGGCAGCACTGTCTCATAGACTGATCCTAATGGGGTGGAAATGAGCTCAGCTGCCTAATTCTGTTAAAAACATAGGCTTTTTTTCACACATGAATGCCTATCTCCTTCCTTCTAGCCTTGTTGTTAAAACCATGGCAGCAAAGAATCAAGCCATAGCTGCTGAAAACAAAATACACTGCCTTTTTTTTCCTAACAACAGTTATATATATATATATATATATAAATAGGCTGTATGAAATCACCAGAGACTCAATTCACCCAGGAAAACAAACCACATTCTAAAGATCTTCAATGGACAAATGAGCTTTTTCCTAGCATTTAGGGCATGGCTAACTGGCTCATAAGCATTGTAATTTTAAGTAGTGCTGTAAGCCTGATTTTACTGCCTTCATTTCAAAACCCAAGGATCAGGGCAGTACACCTCCAGAGCCAGATGTGGCTTGTGGCAGTCCAACTTCACATCTGCTGCAACCCACGTGCAAGCAGATAGGCAGCTTGAGGTCTTTCACTGGCTGGCACAGTTTTGTGCCAAAATTTTTCAGTATGTCAACACAGAACTCTTTGGTCATGATGAGTCTAATGTCCTAGCTAGTGAGGAACCTAATTTCTACCTATAGGAGATGAAGCAAGCAGAGATAGCCTCTGCATTTCCATGTGCCTGTAAATGAGGACATGGCTGTTTTCTGTCATATAAATAGGCCAGAGCTTGACTTTATGTCCATTAGTTACGTCCATCTCCCCGTGCTCATTAAAACCACCGCTCACTTTTTTAGTTCCAGGATAAATGTGTCAGTGTAAGACTTGGTAGGGACCATTGAAAACTGAACAACAAAAGGATCTGAATGGATATTGGTCTTTATTACATCCTTCATCTTTTCCCCTTCTGAAAACTGCAGAATGTCTTCTCGTGGCAGACTTTGGGTTTGTTCTCTGCAGCTGTCAGTGTTCCCCAGGAGGATGTGTGGACAGGTGTGAGTGTGTGGACAAGATCGAGGGATGATGTCCCTTGTAAGTGATATTCATGATGATGATACAGTTGTAAAACTGCTTTGCTATGCAGGTAAGCTGAGAAGTGGTTTAAAGGATGTGTCCAGGAGTGCACAGCAAATAGAACCTAGGGAATGGGAAATTACAGCTTCCTCTTAGAAGACAGTTGAGCAAAAGAAAATGGCAATATTTTTATATTCTTTGGTGAACAGTTCTTCTTCTCTGGGTTGGTTTGTTTGTGGGCTTGGGAGGTTTTTATGTTTGTTGTTGTTGTATAGTTCGTTTTGTTTGGTTGGTTTTTTTTCCTTAAACAACAAAGCCAGAAGTTCCTGAAGTTTATAAAGCAAGCAATCTGAAGTTCCTTTTGGAATATTTTCCTGGATAAATTTAGCTGTCCTGTGAGCCTAGTGTAGTGCTCACCAAATTCATAACCCATCCTATGGGAGCAGTGCCGTGGCTGTTACAATTCATGCCTCCTGCAGCATGAAGCAGTGAATGGACCTCCAGCCTGTCTGATAATGGAATCCTGTCCATGTGTGAGAGGGGCATCACAGGTATTAGGAACAATTTGGAATTGGTTATAGAATCGAGGCATTTTCTGGGTAGGCAATTAATCCAGTTGCCTTTTTTAAAAAAAAAGAAAAAAAGGCTGATGAATTAGAGGTATACTTGGGCTAAAAAAAACCAACCAAGACTTGGATTTCAATGAGTCTTTTAAAAATGTGTGTTAAAGGCTGCTGTAATCCTGATGCTGTGGCCTGTGTGTTCATCTTACGCTGGTAGCCCCATCTGTTAGAAGCTACACTCTTTATTGGCTCAGCAGCGCTTCTAAAGACCTGGTTTGGCTGTATTTTCTTGTACACGGTCTCTGTATTGAAAATCTTATAAAAGTATTTTCTTAGTGGCACACTCATCAGATATAAATGGTCTTAAAGAAGTCTGTTCCTCCCCTCACACTCTGCTCTCCTCACACTTTCCTCTGGCATTAAGTTATTTGGCTTTTTGAGCTAAATGTGCAGCCATATCCTAGGAAAGGGCAGTTCTTGGGCTAAATGCAGTGCATTGATTTTGTTTAGAGCAAACTCTTCTCTGTCCTCCACTATCCCAAAGAGTGTCTCTAGCATATGGAAATGAACATTTGTTCAGATATGTACATTCCCATAAGAGCTAACCATCCATGGCATTAATGGCATCATCTTGCTGCGTTCAGCACCCCGATGGAAGACAGACATGAGCATGAAATTAGAATTAAACAGCTGGTCATAAATTGTATATAGACCCTTTCTAAAAATGTGTTTCTGGAATATGTTGCAACCAGTGCTCAGCTGCACGTATTTGAAAGGCTCTTGGTCTATTTCAGAGAATAACTGGGAAAAGAAGCTGGTTGACATAGAGTCTCTGTCCTCTTTTCCAGTAGCTCTATTTCTAAGTGGCCACTCCTGATGACCGCCCGTCTTCTCCAGGCTAAACAAGCCTAGGGCTCTCAGCCTTTCTTCATCAGAGATGTTCCAGTCCCTTCATAAACCTTGTAGCCTTTGTTGGACTCTCTTTAATATTTCTCTGCCTGTCTTGAACTGGGAAGACCAGAACTGAACACAATACTCCAGATGTGGTCTCACATAGTGCAGAGTAGAGGGGGAGAAGAACCTCTTTGACCAGCTGGTTTAGGGCAATTGGGACATTTCAATAGTGCCCATGAAACCTACATTTCATCAACTAATAGGTACTCAGCTGGATCTACAAGTAGAGCTGGAAATACTTTATTTTTTGTTTTCAAAAGACAGGTTTTTGAAAGAACATAGAGAACTTCTCTGTCAGGTTGCACAGACATAAAAGGAAGCCACGGTTACAAATGAGAGAAAGCCTGTCTGGAAGAGCAGTGCTTTGCTGCTCAGAATAATTCAGCAGGCCCATGACTTTGTAGAGGGAACCTCACTTTTTACCTTCTGTTTTGATTACTTTATTCATTTTTATGGAGATAATTTATTTTTTGTCAGGAAATAACTTATAAATTATTCTAATCTCTTCCACTTACTCCATTTGAAGGTAACAGCAGAAGTACACAGAGGAAGAGGTAATAAAAATGCACATACACGATAGTAAAACAAATAGTTAAATATTTTATTTATATATAATAGAGTAAATTTGTAAAAAAAACCAGAGTTTAGTTTTGTTGGACAAAAAGCAAGTGGTTTACATACTTTGTAATCTCACTTTCATTAGCATATTTAATTATGCTTTTGTATTTAATAATCAAAATGCCCAGTAATGTACAGTTTGTTCCCAGCCATGGAATGACACTGCTATGTGAATCTATGATAGATAGTTTTAATAAAACCACTAATTACCCTTTATTGTTCTATTACATTATTATTTTTATGTTTGTTAGAGAACAATAGCTTTAGGTAGAAGAGGAAGAGAACTTTCATTTTACCATTCCATAATATAATTAAAAAAAACAAAAACAAATAACATTTAAACAGATGCTAATAAACCTATTTAAAAAAAATAGCATTTAATTATTTTGAAGCGACTGACAAATGCAGGTTTGGTGTGACCTGGGGAAAAGTTTTGTGACCTGACATTTGCTTGCCATGGGTTTTGCTCTTTGGCCAACCCTGGGCATGTGCCAGCAGCTAGACTTTGAGCCTGTGGCACATGTGGTAACAGATTGGGTGGCCTGCAGAGTTCTCAAACATCAGAGAGAGTTTAAAAGCATTTGGGTTGATTTTTCTTTTTATTTTGTTTTTGTTTAATGAGGCTGAACTGAGGATGTTTAATGAGATTTGTAATGTATCAAAGATTCCCCCCCCTTTTTTTTCTTTTTTGAATTTTACTTTTTTCAGTGTAGAATTCAAAGTAAAATCTGCAACTGAAACAAAGTCAGATCAATAAAAAAATGAAGATGATGTGCTGTGAACTGAAATAAAATTAACTGTTGAGAGAGCTCAGTCCCTGGCTTATCTAAGCACATAACTCCATTATCTAATTTATTTCATCTTTCCTTTATAATGGATGAATCTGTGTGGCAGTTCTCCTCCTCCTTCACTGCTCAGAGAATGCCATAAAATAGCCTATTTTAGTTCCTCAGCTGTAATTACACCTATTTCTTTGTGTATGGCTTGGGCTTTAGCTGATTGTAGGTACCTCAACAAACAGGTTGGTGGTTTATTCTCTGATTCTGTGATTCTCTTTGGTGGTGATTTTATTGCATCAATCTTAATCCTTTTTTTCTCTGTCACAAGTCTTCTCTCAGAACATGCCTTTCATCAATCGCCTGCTTTCAGCATTGTGCTGTCTTTGGACCAGTGATGATATCCAAACTGGTTAAAAAAACCCAACCAAAATTAGATCCCAATATTAGGGAGATGTTCTTTCTGCAGAACAGGGAAAGCCAAAACACTTCTAAAGTACTGAAAGACTAGTGAGCTCTATTTAATCAGTTCTTTTATCTGTCAAGTCTGAAAAGGCATTTATCCCCTGTTCAGGCTCAGAAAGCTCTAAAATATGATGGGCAGCAATTCGTGAGTTGTGCCACTCAGAGGAACTCTGTCATAGAGAGATGTGCGGTGTGTCGGGACAGACATAGTTGTCTGTCATTTGGAGACATCCATGCACAGGCCATTGAGAGGGAAGGTGTTTATGGAACAGTTTGTCTGTCAGGATCTCACTGAAGAGCTGAACTGGACACACTGTGGAGTTGTTTGGTTTACACTGAACATCCATGGACCTGTGAATTGTGCATTTTAAGGCAAACCACTTGCATGCTTTTGCTTTGTTTATGTCACAATGTGTTTTGATAGCAGGTGTCTTTCCCTGGACGTGTTTCAGCCTGTGGAAATTTAAATAGGAAGAGGAGAAACACAGAATAAAAACAAGACAGAGGAGGCTTCAGCTCTAGTCTAATACCTGGAGTAAGGTCATTGTCAGGCAAACCACTGTTTAGTTTTCTCTCTGTTTGTTGCGGTTTGGGGTCAGGGCAGTCCCCAGACCGATAACAGACCGCTCTCTTTTAACCCCCCTCCCTCCCCAAAG
>JANHGL010007121.1:0-13695 GCA_024611195.1 Ceyx melanurus | reverse complement strand
ACCCCCCTGCCCGAGCAGGATCACCTAGACCAAGTCGCCCAGGAACAGATCCAGGCAGGTCTTAAGTGTCTCCAGAGTTTCATCCTGGTTTTGTTAGTCAAAAAATTGTGGAGGAATGTGATTTCAAAAGGAACTTGTGAATCAATTCCCTTTGCTATTAGGAGTAGTAATTTCATATAATCAGTCTGGAAAAAAAATATTTTTTTAAATGCTTAACATTTTCTTATCTCCAGAAGACCATTGTAGCTAGTTAGTTTCCATACCACATTAATATAAGTGTTGTTCTGACTTCAGGAAAAGTGAGTTCTTTCCCTTCTGCTTTATTTATGGGCAACAATAGTGAGTTGTGTTCTTTCTGTACTTTTCTTAAAGCTTCAACTGTGGTTATATAATTTACAATCAGTAGTTTTTGATTAATCTATGTACAACTTTCTATTCTACTCATATACTTGTTATATTTACAGTACAGACTTCTGTGTTCTGATACTTGCTTTGGCTAACGGGAGGATGTCTGCATTCTGTTGAAAATCACTGGCATTGCTTTTGTTATATTTAGTCTTGCAAATATTTTACAAATATTTCAGCTGGGTGTTCTTGTCTTTTGTTCTCTGTCATTAGGTCACATTTCTTTAGTTATGTATTTGCTGTTGTGATGCATTATTATGGTAAGAAAGTTTCCAGAACCTCTAAAATATTTAGCTCGTATTCCCACTAATAATATATTAAATGTATAGATAACAAAAATAATTTCAGTACAGTGCAGACTTACAGACTTGCTGGTGATTCACTTGTAGGTCTTTGTTTAGCCAGTTCTTCTATTATCCAGTGATCCATCCTGACCTCGGAAGAGGATTTGGGAAAAGGAGAACCACATGGAAGGAGATTTGGGTGCTGCAATCTTTTCAAAAATGCAGTGTCCCTAGATAGAAAATTAATCCTATGATCCTGTTCCAGAGAAACAAAGACATTTGTACAATGTAATATTATATTATCTTCCCCCCAATACATATATACAGTAGCATAAAGACTGACAATCTTACACTAGAAGGTTTAGAATAAAACTTCTGCTCTAGTTGAAAGATTTGAGTGCTTGAACTTTGGATTTAGGTACTGGATGAAGTTATGAGGCACTTAGATTTTCATATTGTTGTTTAAAAGTACATTTTGCATAAACTGTTGACTGTTCCATTTAAAAATCTATCCGATTATAATGGATTGGTTAAACATTTTACAAATACAATATTGCAAATATAGACTTCTGCAGAAATTAGTATTATTTTTTCAGGATGGCTTAATGTAATTCAATATTTGTACCTAGAGTTCCAATCCAGTGATCTTTAAATCTTTTTAGTCTGATTGTTTGTTGTGGCGTCCATATACTTGCAATCTGTCACTGCACTTTTTCTTTTGGAAGCACAATTACGAGACTGAGTTTAATGAAATGTAGTGTTTTCAGGGCTATTCTCTGGAGTTAATATATTGATTTGTGGGGCTCTGCAATATTTATCAGCCTGTTTTCACTTCTAAAATAAAAATTGGTGAAAGGACTCATGACAGAATATCATGATCCAATAATGCAATAAGGACTCTTACAACAGACTCGATATTTTCTCCTGTCTA
Organism: Ceyx melanurus; assembly: GCA_024611195.1. Taxonomy (NCBI): domain Eukaryota; kingdom Metazoa; phylum Chordata; class Aves; order Coraciiformes; family Alcedinidae; genus Ceyx; species Ceyx melanurus. The sequence goes on along the minus strand of JANHGL010007121.1, from coordinate 12,075 downwards.
TTTTAGTGGAAAATTAAAACAGGTTTTTCCTTGGTAGCTTTTTAGCCAGTTGCTCAGGACTATGTCCAGGTGGCTTTTGAGTATCTCCAAAGAAGGAGACTGTAATTTCTCTGTGCACCCTGTGCCAGTTCTTGGTCACCCTGACAGTAAAAAAGTGTTTCCTGATGAATGGAGGAATCCTCTGTGCTTCAATTTGTGGTCATTGCTTCTGGTCATGTTAATGGGCACCACTGAATAGAGTGTGGCTCCATCTTATTTGCATCTGTGTATCTTCAGATGTATATATATACATTGATGAGGTCCCCTGTGACTCTTCTCCCAGTCTCTCCTCACTGTAGGAGTGCTCTGGGAACAAATGCAGTTCATTAGTCCTTTCTAAAAGGAGCCTCTTGGGGAGCAGAAAGGAGGCACTATCTGAATAAAAATGGGCTGCAGATCTAATCATAAAATCCTCTTGCTCATCCCAAAAGCTTTAACAGAGTCTTGGTTCTGAGAATAGCTGCAGAGAGAAAAGGATTTTGCAGGATGAAACAGTAAAACCTGTCCAGAAGACAGGGTCCTGAGGCTCCATTTTGCAGAGCACCTTCCATTGCAGAAGTTGGCTACGTTAGTTGGATTGCCCTCTTTCCACTTCTTTTTTGTGCTTTCCTACCTATTTTTCTGAATTTCAATATTAATTTTACCTAGTAATTAACTCATCCCCACTTCTACCTCTAAGGAAAGCAGACTGAGAAAGTGGGGTGGCTCTAAAGAAGAGCAGGCTCCAAGGAGACATGATTGCAGCCTTTCAGTACCAAGGGCAGTGTAAGAAAGCTGGAGAGGGACTTGTCAGGGAGTGTAGTGATAGGATGAGGGTAACAGTTTAAAATTGAAAGAGGGTAGATTTAGACTAGGTATGAGGAAGAAACTGTTTATTGTGGGAGTGGTGAGATGGGGGAACAGGTTGTCCAGAGAAGTTGTGGATGTCTCATCACTGGAAGTGTTCAAGACCAGCTTGGATGGGGCTTTGAGTAACCTGTCTAGTGGGAGGTGTGCCTGCCATGGCTGATGGGTTGGAACTAGGTTGTCTTTAAGGTCCCTTCCAAACCAAATCATTCTATGATATTGCCGTTTGATATGTTAGTTTTTTCATAAAGGTGCTATATTTACATGATCCAGTTACAATTTTACATTTCTCATTTTTAATTTTTGTTGTACATAACTATTGAAAATTCTAGGATAACTTAAAAAATATTGGATGATTAGACATTGAAAGAAAATAATTCCAAGAGCTCCGAGAATTTTTAATTTTGCAAATGGTTCATTGCTGTGCACAACCTGAGGAAATGCAGGAGCATGAATTTTTATTGCTGCTAGTTATTAATATAAAAAATACTTAAGATATTTTTGTAATGTGGCTTCAGGAGACTTTAGGAGTAATCTCCATATAAACCCCCATACATTAATTATGAGAAACATAGGTTGCATCAAATTGTTTCCCCTCTTTGTTCATTCCTGAACTGTCCAATGCATCCTAGGTACACAATTCAGTCAGGATAAGGACAACCCCTACCAAATACTTCTAAATGCAAAACTGCAACCATGAGCTGCTAATGAGGAAACCACCCAGTGTGCTGTAGCTGTCATGCAGTGGTCAAGCTCCCCTGGCTGCAGACAGACATGAGGTCTAATTTCCATTCTTCAGGCACTCAAACTTCTGACTCAAGCAGGAGCTTTTGGGTGTGTAAAGAATGCAAGAGAAGCAGTGGGAAGCCCAAATTAAACTGCAGTGCAATCTCTGCTACTGCTCTGGCAACTTTGCTAAGAAATATCAACATTGTGCCTTCAATGGAGGATGGAGCGTGACAGCAGCTGGGAATAATGTTAATGGATGAATGTATTCAAAGAGAGGAGATTGGAAGTAATCCTGATTATCACTTTTTAAAAAAGAGCAATTGACTTCTGTGACATTACAAAATGTCACACGAGCAGCTGTGCTGAGAGCTGGGTAGGAAAAAGGTTGTGTTTGAGATTCTACTTGGTTCATATAAACTTCTGCACTTCTCCACTGCAGCACTGAAATAAGCTAAAAATGCTTATGTATTTTTAATGAAGAAGAGGAAGACTTACCTTTATATATAAATAGGTATATGCCTACCTTTATATAAAAAATCAATAAAATCCCAGTCACCAATGTAGAGTCACAGAAATCCTGTTGTATTTCTGTGCATTTGATCTCATGATCTTGTTTGTAAATGTCCTTTACTATAATAAGCAGTTGCTTATTTTTACTGCATTTCACTTCAGCTTTTCTAGGCATAGTATGTAATTGAAAAGAGATAATTACTTAAAAATGCTTTTAACTGAAGTCACAAGCTGGGATCAGTAAAGCTTATTGTACAGCAGCCTTGCAGTAATAAATTATTTAAAGATATTTAGTCATAGATACTAATGAGATCATTAATGAGGAAGGATCAGTGTTGTAGCATATTGTGAACTACGAGGTCACATCTACTCAAATGAACAGATTTATCTTGTCAGGAAAACTAAGCAGTTTAACTCTAGCATGGTACCTTTTGCCTTTAAAAAAAAAAGTCAAATTAAATGGATATGTATTTTACTTGTAACTAAACCAAACGTATTAATTTATTTCCTTCACGATGGACTCCCTTGACATATAGAAACAACAAAAAAATTAATTTCTAATTTGCGAAAAGACAATTGCTAATGTTCAGATATCTTTGAAAATCACATATCTAAGTAGCACCACTTTCAGCACTGTAGGTTATATTAATTGGCTATCAAGATAAACTAAAAGGGTCTCTAGACTTGTGAGCACTAGAATATTATAGGCAAGGGATATTTTCCTTTGAACCTGTTCAATTCTTGTGGAAAGCATTAAACTGTAGTTAAAAAAAAATACATCAACACTGGTGGTGGTTTCCTCTCTATTAGTGTATGGGACAAATGTAGAGTGGGTTTTGCAGCAATACAGTGGGAACATGGAAACCTAATGGGAGAGCACAGAAAAGCTGACAAGTGTGGGAGTTACTAACACACTAACATACACACACTTGCCCATCCCAAAACTCTATAAAACTGCCCTCAAAGAGGCCTGCATTCAACTTCTAATGTCAACTGAACCCTGACTTGTGTGTTTCCTACTTTATTTTCTGAAATGAAGCAATAAGATAATTCTGTGCAGACTTCCAAGTGTAAATGCAATCCTTAAATACATTCAACCATCTGGAGCATTTTATTTTTGTCATCCTGTGGCTGCATTTCTTACATGCTGAAGGCAGCAGCAGCACAGGAAACACTGACACATGGGGAGGTGGAGTTTAACTTTCATTACTGCACTTGTAAGCTGGTTGGTTTTTCATCAACATTACTTGCCACAGACTTTATTTTTGTGTTCATTTGCTGCCCCATGTCAACGCTATCCAAGGTGCACAACTCTGCCAGTTTTATTTTGAATCAGCCTTGCATTAATAAATTATTAAAAGATAATAAAGAAGCTTCAAGATGGACAGTCAATGTTTTCCCTATTTCACCAACTTACATGTTGTTTCTCTATAGAATTGACTTTGGATCTGAAAAAAATGCAAACAACATCAAAGACTAGTTCAGCAATAATACTGTACTTCAAAGTTGCGTGTTTCCTGAAGGAGTACTTTTGGTATAAATCCTTTCACAACACAACAGGTTCAATATAACGCTTGCTCAGTACAATACTTTCTAAAGCTCAGTCTAATTAATTCCAAACTATAGGTAGGTGCACAATAATTTTAAGGATAGTAATTTGATTTCCATAAAGTGAAATAATTATTACAGGGGGAAATCTATGACCAGAGTTCAACCAAATGTAATTAAGAATATATTATTTAAGTTTAATATATTAATATATTCAAAGAATCCAGTACAATTCCTGTTCAGTCTTACATTTTCTTGTATAGAAGTATCTCTATATTCTTTATAGTGATCTATGTATCTCTAAATAGAAAGTAAACTATATTCTTCCTTCCCTCCTTCCTCCTCTTCCTCCTCTGCCTTTTTAGATGATCTAGATCTGAGTCAGTGGTAAATTATTTCCTTTTGTTCTTTTGTTTTGAGTCCTATGTAAATTAGCTATTAAAAATTGAAATTCTTGGTTAGAGGTTATTTACTATGAGCTGTATTCAGTAGAATATAATTTTGTTGTTTTTCTGTATAATTTTTTTTTTTATGTTCATGTTACTGACTTCTTATGTTTACACTGTGTGAGTTACTTCACTTGCCTTTTGGCAATGTCAAATTTAGTTTTGAATTTGAAAGTAATGTCAAATAACTGACATAAAGTTTTCCCATCGTTTACAAGCTGCCTCAGATATAGAGTGAAAAAAATAAGGGATTTTGTGACTTCCTGGAAAAAAGTACATATAATTTTGGCATGTGTGCCTATACGTATATACATATATATGCCTCTAGGTCTGTATCTCTCTACAGATTTAGAGGTAAACCTGTGTCTATACATATAGCCTGTGTCTAGACATAAATCCATATGCGTATGTTTCCCCTAGAACAGATATATCATTCTCAGTTCAACTGACCTAGTTTTCCTCTTTCAGGAGAGATGAGATGCTTTACAACTAGTGCTAAAGAAATGATTATTCAGAGTATGAACTGGTAAAATAGGCATCTAACTTGTCTTTAAGTTCCCAAAAATAAATGATAGGGTAAATTATTTCTGCAATGAACTCTGTTTGGGTTGATTTTCAGCATTGCTTTCAATCATTTTTTTTTTATCAACCCAGAACATGTGTCCTATTTTTTACTGTTTACATTGGGTATTTCCAGAAAAAATGGGACTGTGCTTCTGTAAAGGACCAATTTTACTCTGACACAAATTGGCACAAATCCATCAGCCTTTAAGATTTGTGATTCCTGTTTCAGTGTAGTGTTGTCAAATAGCAGATGGGGAAAATTAATTATTAAACTGAGCAATAAATAAAAACTGTAATTTTTTTATTAGTAATCAAATTAACTGTAAGTTTTCCATATGACCATTTGGATACCTGAGGGGAAAGAAGGATATTCAATTAATATCACATTCCTTTGACATAACAATTTTAAAGAAGAGAGGAGTGTCCTTCTAATTAATCAAATACAGCAAAACTGAATTATAAAGAAGCCAATTACTTTTTTAATTTCTGCCTTGTCTCCACAGTGGAGAATTTTTCACACATGCTTCTGTTCATGTTACATTCTGCAGAGTTCTAGTCAATAAAACCCTGTTGTTTCTTGCACGTGGTAAAAAAAAATAAAAATCTGTTATCAGCTGTGGCTGAGTAGCTTAATATTCTAAACCAGAAGATTCTGGGTTTTTTTTCAGACACGCAATACACCTTTGACTTCCTTCAACACATAGCTTTGGCTCTGATGTAGAAGAAACTTGGCTACAGAGGAAAGTCAAAGGTGCAAAAACAAAACGAGAGACTCAAAGCCCAACAAATGCTTCGGTCCCAGATGTGAGCACTGCATCTGCAGTGTTAGGAATGCTTTCCTGCCACCTTCCTTGGTGTTGACATCTGCAACCACCTGCAATCTGAGGATTTAAATACTGGCATGGGTGATGTTACTGGCTAACCAGCACACAAGGATATAGGGTTTGTTTTCAGGTGCCAGTTACAATGCAGAAACATAAAAGCAACAGCAATATGTAAAACATCTGCTTTTTCCGAAGGAAGCATAATTTTAAGAAGAAAACCCTAGCTCTGGAAGTTGTAACATTATCATTAGAGCAGAACAGACCTCTCTCCTCCCTTGCTAGGTTGCCAATGGATGAAATGGAAGCATGTACTTATGTTTCTAAAAAGCAAAACAGAACACATTTTTTTTTGGTTTGATATGAAGAATATAAAATGTAATTAAAAATACATAAATAGGGAAAGTTATAATGTTATTTATCAATGATCTTTCACCCTTATTTAGGTGTATATCCTAATTTTGTAGGTGTATGCTTACAAAGTTTTGAAAATGGAACTTTTAAGGTGAAAAAGTGATGTTTTCATAAAGATACATCAGGGACCTGTTATCCATGTAACCAATCTGCTATCATAGTATTATTCTTTTAGTAAAAATAAACATTTATAAAAACAGAATTAGAGAGAGTAATTAGTCAGTAGTAGCCAGGAAACAAAAAGGAGCTACTTTTTTATTTGTATTATTAAACTTGGAGTTTTTTCTTCATTTTGTTTGGTATTTTGGAGTGGTTTTCTCTGAAATTAAGTACAGATTTTCACCATTTAAATGCCTTTTTACTTCACAAAATGAAACATTTTCCTCACAGCATGGAAGTGAGGGAAAGATCAAATGCTAAATTCTTCCTGCTGTGAGACATTCTTGAAGGCTGCATTTCAACCTTCTGATCAGCTTCATGCAGGCATATGTGAAGGATTTAAAAGAGAGGTGGCTTGAGTGACAGACTCTGAAACAAACACTTGAAAATACGTGGGCTGGAGAATTTAGCTATTTTAGATTTTGTGCTCTAAATATGCTTGCCTTTTATTGACTTTGAGTGTAACCACAAACAATAAATGTCTTACAAACACTCTAGAAGTTTGACTGGCCATAAGCAAAGTTTAATTTTACTGTATTTGAGGAGCAGAAAGAATAAAATGGCTTTCAAAGTGAGGCCTCTCAGGAAAAATACCTTTTTAGGGCAGTGGACAGTGGAAGTGGAATTTAGCAAGAAGCATTATCTAAATTACTTTCAGCAGTTATTTGTACAGCAGTGTTTACTACATTGCTTAGTGACCGCAATTGATTGTGACTTAATTATGTTGATAAAATAATTACAGCAATGACCCCAATCACAAGTACCTTGTGCATAGTTCTCACTCTCCTATTCAGCACAGGCTGAGAATCAACTCCACCACATCTTAACCCTTCTTCTTAAGGATCTGTTGGAATTAAGAAGAAAATGCCTACAGATTACTAGTGAGATAAGGTTGTAAGTTAGTAACTCAATAATGGCTGATTTCAAATCTTCATCTTTAAACATATACTTGAAATGAATGATGCACAGAAAGCCTTCATAAGCATAAAAAGTGGTTAACAGACATAAAAATCTGATTTGATGTTCAAAGGCACTTGTCTTCCATTTTCTGTTTTCATTTGCATTTCCTAGCTATAAGCCTAAAAAGAATCAGATGAGCAGTAACTTAATTGTACCTGTAGAAATTTGACAAGAAACACGAATCCAGTGCATTAGGGCTGTTTATTTTCTGGAGTTTTTTTGTCCTTCCTTAGTTTAAATATGATCTAAAAAAATAAACTTCATAATACATTTCAGTCCTGGGAGAAGTAAATAGAGTCTTTAATCATAACTATCTTTTTGCTTTATTTAGTGAAAGCCACAACAAAAAGAAAGATGCTGGAAATTTTTGATGTCTTTCTAGCAGCCTTGTTTTTTGTTGCCTAGTTTAGAAAATAGCATGATCTATCTGAAATGATCAGCAGCTGAATACAAGAGGCTGACTCACTGAATTACTCGTAGATCTTCTCTATCTTCAATGGAAATACAGTAAATAAAAATACATAATCTCTGCATATAACTGGAAGTCATGCAGACCACTACACAGGAAGAAGCCATTTGATTTCTTACCCCTTTTAGAGAAATATCACTACTGAAATGTGCTTTTAATGCATCTCGGATTCTGGCATCAGTGCTACACAGTCTCCTCTAAACTGCATTGCTATCTGGCAGTTAATTGACTGCCACTGACAACAGTGGGAGCTGTGGGGCTCATGAGAGAATGGAGGAAGAACAGATGGACCAAGACTGGAGGCGGCCAACAGGCAGCCACATAATAACAGTTCTCTTGTCAGGCCATGCCCCAGTTTTTCAGCTTTTGGGCTGTAATATTCATTTCTTTGATCCTCATGAGCTACACAACTGTTTTGCCCAATATTTACTATATGCCTTGTGGGTAAGCTGCCTGACTACCTGCAGAAATAAAGCATTCATGAGGAAAAGCTTCTGCTAATGCTGTGTTTCCAGGCTAAAGCTGGACTTATGATACAAACTCCTAAGTAACACTTTTAATTATGATCATTCCTTCTATACCAGAGAGGATGAACTGTGGTGACCGGTTCGGTGTCCCTAGTCCCTGACAATTTGTTACACTGACTGCAGCTAATACTAGAAACCCAATTGCACAAGCAGTGGTGATGTTCAGTACTTAGTAGAGATTTCCCCTAGCTTCACTGGCTTGGAAAATGAAGGTGGTGCCTTAAACAAATTATACCAGAGCAACTTGTGCTAGAGCAAAGGCTATACACTAAGTTGACAAGACAATACAAGAAAAGCAGCCATAGGGGTAATACTTTCTTCTGTGATATCAAAGAAAATGTTATTTGATCCCAGGGACACAGAAAGCTCTCAGCCAGTTACTGTACAATGGTTCATCAAGTACTTTAGTGCACTGGATCACAACATCCAGTATGAAATGTCACACTTCATGTTTCAAAGACGCAGTCACTGATCTCTTGTGGATTATTTCATACTAGGACTCTTAATCATGGTTAATAGCAAAAAAAAATAAAATTCTTACTTGCTAGAGTGACTTGACTTATTTATTCAGTTCTTTCTGAAGGAATGCCCTCTTGTTACTTTTTTGATATAACTTTATACTTGTTTCACTGAATTTAGGGGAATAAGTGATACAGAGAAGGGAATAAGAAAGATAGCAAGCCTTAGCAAAGGAAAGAATAAATAAAATGAAAGAAAAAACCAAAGACAAAGCTTTCTGATCAGCTATGATGTCAGAATATGTCCTTGCTTAAAACATGGGTCTAAGGTCAGAGCAAACTGAAAATAAAAACTTAAGCTCTGATAGTATCTACTTTGAAGTAAAAGAAAGCATTCCAAAAGTTTAATTTATTGTCTGCAATTTACAGAGGTATCTCAGCATCTCTGCAAGTGTATTCTCAGGTTCCATTGCTGTAACTGTGCAGAAACTGCTGCTGACATAGTGTTATAGTTAGTTTAGTATTTGAACAGCAATTTTTATTTAAGTGTAAACAGTAATATTATTCAAAGTGTAAAAGTTTCCTTTATAAAATGGTAGTATTAAAAGTTTTCTGTTCTTTCACAACTTGTTTGTCTGTATTCACAGGTAAAATGTTTAAGACTTTAAAAGCAACAGGGGAAATATTGTTTTGCATGCTATTAGAGCTGTATTATTTCAATAGTTATGGATTTACTTTATTGACAATCATTTTACAACCCACCAACTGCAACTGCAGCCTGTACAGGAAGACATTCTGTGTCAACAGGAAATAAAGACATTTGAGGTTAGTGTTAATGTAAGCAAAAGATGCATGATAGTCAAAACAGTATAACAAGGTAGAATGTCCATTAATGTGCCACAGCTTCCCACAGAAAATTATCTTCTGCTGTATTTACTCAGCAAATGTGGCTGGTAGGTGGATGCATGCTGATGTTCACAGCTTTTGTAAGAAAACAAAGTTAAAGAGAAAAGCTGTGAAGTAATGGGGGGTGGGGGGCGGTGTTTAATTAGTTTTTCAAATCTCAGACTTGAACAAAGCATAACTCTAGGCTACCTTGTTAGACTTCACTGTTGTACCTTCTGCCGCATTAGTAATAAATTGTTTCACTTCTGGATGAAAATATCCTGATCAATTCCAAGAGTTCTCCTTCTCAACTACTCCAGCACAATGAGCAAGTGGTGGTGAGTTCATAGGAACATAAAGTATTAGACTTTTGCCTTATGTGAGCAAACTGCTTGGGCAGTAGGGACTTGTAAACTGGGAATGTAAAATTAATCCTCACCTGTTTTCAAAGGATCCCATTAAACCAGTAGTTTCTTTTGCACTGTTGCCTGTTCAGTGTAAATTGGGTATAGACTGATTTATAGAATGTTCCTTTCCTCCAAGAGTTTGTAGTGCATTAATTCTACTCAGACTTAAATCAATCCCTATATAAGTGCCTATCAGAATAATGAGAAGAGGTCTTATGAAAATCAGACTAATAGGGTATGAAAGCTATTGATTTTCTGTTTCAATTGCAAAGACATATCTAAATAATTTTAAACCATACATTTTTAGTTACAAAAAAATGTTTAGACAACTTTGTGCTATCACTAGAGTGATAAATACGTACACTCTGAGTGAAATATTCCTCTTTTTTTTTAATCTGTTTTTTAATAGTGTTCATGTTAAGTTGTCTGTGGCCTGCATAATAGTTGCAAAACATTTTATAGAAGCCTAACTTCAGACCAGGTTGATAGGTCCCCACAGTCTAAACTGTACTGCACTCTGTGACCTTACAGGCTTGGGTTGTACTTAAAGTACACCATTGGTGAACTATTCTTTTTGTTATTTACATCCCTATTCACATTTTATGCTTTCATAGGTTAATTTATGTGTTGTTTTATCCATGATTTCTTAATCCATGTTATCCTCATTTTCCTCATTATTCCAGGTAACTTTGAATTGATCAGTAGTGTTACAAAAATAATTATTTCAATAAAGTGTTAAATTTATTCTTCAGCATTTTCCTTCAGCTTTCATTTTCAATTATCCCTTCATAAAATTAGAGAAAGGGTGTCAGAGCATGCCCTCTATATGGATGCCAAAATGAACTGTTGAGAAATCAGTCAAGTATTACTTGCAAAAGCATCCACTCGTTAGCTACTAATGTTTGAATTCCTTGCTTGGATCGGTTTGCAAATAGATGGCCAATGAGGGATGCTCACTTTTCAATAAAAGCCACTCTAAGAGAATGAAGTTTTAAGCCGAGGCAGCTGCATTAAAGAGAAGCCACCAGATGGCAGCAGGGTTGGCGGTTCTGCCTTGTGGAAGGAAGGGGAGAGTGCTGTGCTCTTCTTCATCTTTATGCAACAGTACAACGTATTAGTTAGCTGTAGCTTTTTGCCTGGGATTGCTGCTTCATGACAGAAGGAAATCGTAGTGCTCCTGCTTTTTATTCCAAAGCATGCCATCTTTCCAATCTTTGGGATGTTTTTATTTTTCTGTATTCTTTTTCCTCTCCAAAGCAGGATTATAATCCTTTCCATAATATTTTAAACTGAATTTGAGAGGGGTCTGTGTGCCATCATTTAAAAATAAAAAATAATAAATAAATGGATTCCAATAAATTGAAATCAATCTTGTGTCATTTTCCCCCAGAATTTATTTTTATAAGAACAGAACTTACAAAGCACCACCTCTTTTGGTTGGTTGTTGGGGTTTTTTGGGGTTGTTTTTGTTTATTTTTTTTTAAATGTATGCTGAATTTTGTCATAAATAAAGCAGGTTTTGTGTCAAAGCTCCAAGTACTGTCACAACCTCAACTTGGCTGTCAATAGTAAAGATGTAAGGAATTATGAATTGCTAAAGGAAGGTCTTCACACCTCAGCCTGAGTTCTATGTGTGCTTCCCCAGTGCTCACCATTAATAACCTTACTGTCCTGGTCTTGACAAAGTTCTTTATAGAAAACAAAGGTCGTGGTTGATCTCTATACACTACCTCTGTGAACAGCCTTCAGGAAATATCTAGACTCTGTTTCTTCACAGGCTGCAGCCAGACAATGTCAATCTATTATCTCTAGCCTACTCCAGCTTTAATGACTTAGTGCTCATAACCATATAAGTGGGTAAGTGGCTTTTTCTAACCTGTTGCCTTAGCAGAAAACAGATGTGAGCTATGATGTGTATTTGCCCTAGTCCATAGAAGTAAATTTATGCCTCTGGATGTAAAGGTAATCTTGATAAATAGTCTGATGGTTTAGTATGTGCACACTGATTATTTGGTTTGCACAGGTAAAAGCCACCTTTTTTTTTTTTTTTCCTGTTAGACATATGTAAATAGCTTCCTTTTTCTCCCTGACTTGTTTACCTAGGCTTTGTTAGAAGTCTTGCCTGCTGTTTAAAAGGAGCCTGTCATTGACACTGAGCAGAAGGAGGGGAAACTAGATTTTTCCTCTTTGAAAATGTCATCTTTTGGTATTGTGGTTTCTGGTGATGGCTTCTCTTCCTCTATGTAAATATATATATATATATATATATATATATTCTACATACTCGCTGCAT
>JANHGL010007120.1:38709-57657 GCA_024611195.1 Ceyx melanurus | reverse complement strand
GGCTGGAGAGCTGGGCAGGGAGAAATTGAATGCAATTTAACAAGAGCAAGTGTAAGGTGCTGCATCTGGGGCACAACTCCATGTATCAGTACAGGCTGGGGGCTGATGTACTGGAGAGCAGCTCTGGAGAAAGAGACCTGGGCATTTCTTGTGGACAGGGGGATGACCATGAGCTAACTATGTGCCCTTGTGGACAAGAAAGCCAATGGCATCCTGGGATGCATTAGGAGAAGTGTGGTCAGCAGGTCAAGAGAAGTTCTCCTCCCCCTCTACTCTGCACTGGTGAGACCCCACCTTGAGAATTGTGTCTAGTTTTGGACACCCCAGGTCAGAAAAGACAGAGATTTACTGGAGAGAGTCCAGCGCAGGGCCACCAAGGTGATTAGGGGAATGGAGCATCTCCCTTATGAGGAGAGGCTGAGAGAGTTGGGGCTCTTTAGCCTGGAGAAGAGGAGACTGAGGGGGGACCTCATCAATGTCTATAAATATTTTAAAGGTGAGTGTAGAAAGGATGCAATCAGACTCTTCTCAATGTCATCCAATGACAGGATGAGAGGCAATGGGTGCAAGTTGGAGCACAAGAGGTTTATGGTCAACACAAGGAAAAACTTTTTCTCAGTGAGGGTGACAGAGCTCTGGAATGGGCTCCCCAGGGGGGCTGTGGAGTCTCCTTCTCTGGAGACACTTAAGACCCGCCTGGATCTGTTTCTGAGTGACTTGGTCTAGGTGACCCTGCTCAGGCAGGGGTGTTAGACTAGATGATTGTCTAGGTCCCTTCCAACCCCTAACATTCTGTGATTCTGTGATATATAATTAGTATATTATTATGACGTTTATTATATAAACCACAAACTAAAATATGTATTATTCATATTGCAGTGTTTTTTGGCCAATATAAATTAATGAAGAATATTTTGAAAACAGACTATGCAACCCTTATTTGGGATTTCAAAGCTTGTTTTTCACTTGATAATAAAATACATGGAACTTTGTACAAGGCAGACTTTTCCTTAGAGCTAAAGGTGGGTTGAAGATTTTAAGTGTTTTCCAGTTATGGATCCTTACTGCTAAATTGACTCAGTATGATTTTTCCTTGAATAAGGAGTATATGATAAGGCCTTTACTCCTACAGTGTAGTGTACAACTCACAGGATGACACCCCAGAAAATCTGCATTTAAAAACAACTCTGTGTATTGTTGCATTTTGAAGGCATATGTGGGAAAACAGCATTTTCTGCTGAAGACTTTTGTTCATTATTTGGCTGATCATTTTAGAATGAGACAAAGTATCTCAATTTCACATTATGCCAGCTATTATTACACCATTATTTGGCATGATCTTAATAGCTTCCATTTTCTTAACAGCTTTTAGCAACAAACCAGTAAGCTTTTAGTGGCAATATTTTGTCCTTCAGTTTGCAGCCCCACAGTTTTTTTCTTGTCAACATGTAAAAACAGGAAAGATTAAGACTGAGAGGTATCATTCTTCTCTTTTAAATATCTCTTCCCTGCAGTTTACTGTCCATGCTGCTTGCAGGTGGTTTTGTTCAGTACATCAGAGCAAATCTGCTGCTGTAGATGTAGGGCAGGCTCTAAGGCATCACTCTCCCCTTCACATTTGAACTCAAAAGGCTTGCACCATCTCCACATTGCATGTCCCTCCCTTCGTAGCCAGTGGCATGCACATTTCAATTGTCTTGCAGGCCTGTTTAATGATAAGGTAAACTGTTCCTTGGAAGAATTTACATCACTACACTAGCTGGGATGACAAGATTAACTTTGACCTCCAAAGATGCCCAGGTTGTTAGCCAAATCCTACTATTAGCTTTGACTTCCAAAGATTCCCAGGTTGTTAGCCAAATCCTACTATTAGCAGTTAAAGATTCACTGGAATCATCACTAGAATATGACCAGTTCCTCTTCAATACTGCCTTTAAATCAAGGGTAGAATGGTGAAAATTCCACAGATATAATTAAAACTAATTTGGTCAGATAAAATGTCAATCATTTCTGGACTAAAATTTAATGTAAGACTGATTATTAAATTAGAAATTTCCTATTGACTCATGGGTTTGTTTATGACAATTTATCTTCTTTGAAGTCAGAGGTATGTTCTTCTGCAGAATTTACTGGTACATCAAAGAGGGTCCAGTAAAAATTCAAGTGAAACATGGGTTTTAAACAAAATTGAAACAATTATGTAGGAAAAAAACCCCACATTTTTTGTTCTGTTTTTCATTATCATTGGTGCATTTCTAGGTTCTTTCTTTACTAACTGTATTTTCATCAAACACCTTTTACTCATACATATGTATCCTAAACAGATTTTTTATTTTGGCAAATTAAGATTGATGTTGTTTTTCTGTTTGAGGTTTTATTCCATAGTCTATTTTAAATCTCTCTGTTACCAAAATTTATGTTCTGGATAAAAATTTTGGAACATTAATGGATTAGACCCAGATGAAAATGCAGTGTCTTTCACTTAGATTAATTATTTTTCTTTCCAAAAACATAGGAGCCAAAATGTTAGTTACACTGGAATATCGGACAAATCTTAATTTGATGGTATTTTGAGAGGGAAGATATTGGAATCAGATTATGTGTGTTCATTTTTTTCTTTTCCTATATTTTAACAAATCTTAAAGCAGAGGCTGGGACTTAAGCACGGAACATTCTCAGGTGAATTTCGAAGGTGTGAGGCATGTAAAGAATATTAAGATTTTTCAATGTTTATTGAAGCTCTTGAAATTGCCTAAGTAGACATAGTAATTTCTCAGTAGAGTCTTGCAGTCTGTGTAGTCCCAGAGATGTATGTTTAATTCGCTGAATAAAAATAGTTTAAACAGCTTTCTTTCTTCCCTGTTAGCAATTCAGATTCAAAATCCCAAGGATCACAGTTTAACTTGCAGATTCCAGATTAAATGTACATGTTTGGCTGCCATCAAATCTTTTCTTTACTTACAGAAATAACAAAGTTCATCTTTTTAAGATCATGAGAAAACAATACTCATTAACTGGTTTTAATTTAATTTTCAAGTTATCATGGATCTAATACAGTTTTAGGATATAATTTCAGCACAACATTCTAGTTTCTGTTATTTTCATTGCTAAATTTGTCAGTTTTTGGAGTCAACTTTAATATTTTGACTTTGCTTTCAGCTTTAAGATAACAGAAGAAACTGAATATCTTTGGGTTTCTGTCAGTGGGGAAGGATATCTAGCAGAGTGTGAATTTCTTTTAAAGCTAAGAAATTTTTCATATCCTCCATGATTGTAGGTGCTATTTTTTTTTTAGACTAAATGATTTTTTTACAATTAAATTATTAGGGCAGTGGAATTTCAGAAATTATGCAGTGAAGGTGCATTTTACACTTTACCATTTCTACTTGTGCTAGAAGAAGCTCAATTATTAATTTTAGAAAATTGTAAGGACTGATCTATTTTTTCTGTTTTGCAAGGTGTAATTTCTGTACGATGAATTCCCTGCTAGACATCATGGGGCTTATTCAGTAATCAAAGATTTAAGCTTTGAGGGCTGTACTCATCACTTTGATTTGTGAAGACAGTTGTACCCTATGGCATGGTTTCACATAGTGTTTTTTAAAGCTCCTAATCATCTAAAATCCTAACACTTTATACTAAGCCCATTTTTCTATGAACTTAAATTGAGCACTCAAACATTGGCCATCTGAAGATATGAACTCTAATAGGTCATCCTTCCAAAACTGCTTTTTTAGCATGTCCTTCCTACATGGGCCTGAAATACTTATATCTGCTTGCCATGGACAATTTTTTACCTCCTGAGAACTATGTGTAGGATAAAAGTGAATTATAGCCATGAGAACAATTAACATATATGTACCAAGTCAACAGCAAGGATTAATCTCCTTCACTTCGTGAAAATAGTAAGTGACTGTCTGTACAAAGACTCCCTCTTCTCTGTTTTATATTTTTGAAGTTCAACAGCACAAACAACAGCTGGAGTAAGAAAAACAGACTAAACAGACTAAAATGCCACATGAACGAACAGGACTATTTTCATATTTTAAGATGTTACCCAAGACATATCATCCATAGTCACAAATGGAGAAAGTAACTTTGAATGGTTTGTAGCATCCTTGCACATTCTGAACTCAATCTGGTGATGAGACTGTGCTCCATCTTTACAGAAAACAACAGGTTTTACAACATATTGCAATATTTATTCTGATTTAAAATGTTTTTGAACAGCTAAAATGGCTTTGAAGAAATTTTCACTGGTGTTGACCACAATAATGCATGTCCTCAGAGATGCATAATCCTCACTAAAAAAGTGAGGAATAAACTCTGCCTGCTGCATGCTATGCTTGCCTTCCCAAAGAGTTTATACCCAAGCTTTTTTTTCTCATTTTCAAAGTCTGTAATGCTCTGATTGCATTTGTTTCATACTTGAAACACAGTAAGAAGTTTCTGTTACACTACTTGACACAGTGGGACTGTCTACAAACTTCTGTATAAAAGCCTGAGATATTTCCATTCCTTGGTTTCATTTCCAAATAAAATATATTTTTAAAATCTTCTTTTCTATAATGAATTAACACAGTCCATCGTATTTAACTACAAATGTGATTATATCCTTGTATGCAATCTTCAAAGTAGGAGTTGATATCTTGCTAAAAAATAAGCCACAGTTTAGCTTGCTGAATT
Source organism: Ceyx melanurus (assembly GCA_024611195.1). Classification (NCBI taxonomy): domain Eukaryota; kingdom Metazoa; phylum Chordata; class Aves; order Coraciiformes; family Alcedinidae; genus Ceyx; species Ceyx melanurus. The sequence goes on along the minus strand of JANHGL010007120.1, from coordinate 52,971 downwards.
TACTGAAGGAATCTCTATGTTGTGCAGCAGGTCCCATTAGGTGATTAGGTCACAATAAGAGGTCTCATTATCTGATTGTGTACTTAAAAATTGATTAATCTAATAATATGCGAAGATATACAATATAAACACATATGTATAGAATCATAGAATGTTTAGAGCTGCAAGGGGCCTCCAAAGGTCATCTAGTCCAACCCCCCTGCAATGAGCAGGGATACCCTCAACTACACCAGGCTGCTCAGAGATTTGTCCAACCTCACCTTGAATATCTCCAGGGATGGTGTCTCAACCACCTCCCTGGGGAGCCCATTCCACTGTTCTACCACCCTCAAGGTAAAGAAAAAAAATGATATCTAGTCTAAATCTCCTCTTCTCTAATTTAAACCCATTATTCCTCGTCCTTTCACTAGAGGCCCTCATAAACAGCCCCTCTCCAGCCTTCCTGTAGCCCCCTTCAGGTACTGGAAGGTGTCTATAAGGTCTATAAATAATTTGTAATATTTTTTTTCCCATTAGGAATGATGATATAATTACACATGAGATACTTGTGATGTGTGACAGATTACCAAGTTACCATGGCATTCATAAACCATAGTTGAGGATTGTGCCCTCAGTTCTCAATATGACAGAGTCTACTGTAATTATAAAACAGATAAGATAGCAAATTAAAAAAAAATGTTAAAAAGAAGTAGTACTTCTCACTCATGTTAAAAGACAAATTCTGTCTGAGGAAACTATATAGATTTAATTTTTATTTTTTTTTTGTTACAAGCTGATCAGCATTGTGCAGTGAGTTTGGTGCACATTATGGACATCTTTGTTGTAACTGTGAGAAAAACACAGGATACAACAGACCTGTGGACTAATTTAGTATTACAAGTCTTGCGTTCCTGTCTAGTTTAATGTGGAACAGAAAACTACTCGGAACTAGACCTTTTATGTGTACTTTAGAATTTGATTCTTCAGCATTTTCACAGGAGAGATAGTAGTAACAAAAATTATCTTCAGTATTAATTTTCATGTCATGATTTTCATACATGAACACATTCTAGCTAAAGACCATTCTTGTAAATGCAATTACTTTAGTATCATTACATTATCCATGGACATTAATGGAATACAAGTTATGGTTTTACATCCAAGTATTTGTATGGAAAAATTTTCCTTACGATATCCAGTGGTATGATGCTATTGATATTGTTGTTTGATGACCTTGTGCAGCAGTGGCTCTGATTTTTGAAGAGAGCAATAGATTTTTCTAATTGTGGTAAATGAAGCTCCCTTGACACATCATCTTGTAACTTGATACATTGTAGAGGCACTGGAGAATGCTGAAGCTGCAGCCACATCAGGAGAACCAGAATAAGCAGGTTGTGGGATGTAGATATAAGAGCTGATCCTATGAACCAAAACATTTCTTCTTTGCCATTCACAGATGTGTCTGTGGCTGCACTGTGAGACTCAAACCGGAGGAAGTGGCTGAGTATAAAATCTTGTGATGTTTTATTAATGGATCCTTTTTTTTCTTCTCCTGCAATAGGCAGTTTGCCAATGTCTTCAGCCCTCTACTATAGCTCAGATTGGATGTTAATATTATTATATCCATCTCGACTATTTGAAACTGCTATTATTATTTTTACCAGAAACATTCTTCTGTTTAAACAAAATATGTCCTTGGATAAAACTTCTCAAAATAAATAGCACAAGTGAAAATAAACTCAAAAAATAATATTTTGTAAGTTATTTATGATAATTGTAAAAGATATCTCTAAAATTGAAGTATTAAAGTTTTTCAGAAATCTCTCAGTGGCTTATTGGATGATGCCTACAACAGTTAGGTATAATGGTTCATGTGCTTGAAGGGGCTCAGAAGCTTCTCGGTTTTCATGGGAGTCAGTCAATCCCATGGGAAAAAAAAAAAATCATTTGTGTTGGAGTCTTACACTTGTAATTGTTGGCGATATAACTCTCCAGATTTTTAAATGAAATAGCTAGGAGGTGTAATGAAGTTTCTCTGCAAATTATTTTCCCCTCTTTCTCCTTCTCTGGAAGGAAATTCAGCCTAAAATTGGTGACTTCTGAAGGGTCAAATTTAGGTCAAGGGAATGCTATTCAGCCAGTACATGTCCTGATGACCAAAACACCTCTGAACCAACATGCACAGGAGTTACTAGTACTTGCTCACACACAAATATAACAAATGCTTCTCACACTTTGTCTTAGACAAATATCCCAGGCTTTCTTCTCAATATATAACAGATCTAAGTTTCACTTTGAGGCCCATGGATCCTGCAGTGCTTTCATTTTCAGTTTATGATCTGATGATTTTTCTCACTAAAGTTCCTTCTGACTTTCAAATTGTTAACAATTTTTGCTTGCATATTCATACTTACTGATTTCTCTGAGTGCCTAATTTATAGATTTGCCCTTCTAGTTTAGGGGTCACCATTTTGTAAGTTTCTCTTGACTATTTGAATAGTCTGACATTTTAGTTCATTTTCCTTTGTTTCATTTCAAGCAACTTTGCTTCTGCAAAAGAGAAGGTTGGATTAAAAAAAACCAAAACATCATGGACTTTAATTATCATTCCTATTTCAAATAATGTATTAGAACAAAGATTAAGGTTCCACTTGTCTATCTTGTCTGTCCCCAGTTACTCAAGAAGGTCCATGCTAATTTGATACACTCCTTTTATAGTCAGTGAAGAAAGATATGAATTCCTAGACATTCTAAAGATAGGTGGAATGAATCATAAAACATTACATGCTATCTATCTTAAACACTTATTTTAGGCTGGAAAGACTAAGAACTCTGTTATAGGGAAAGCCTAGAAACCACAGATAGGATAACATTTATGGGTTTTGAATAGCAAAAGTTACATAAGATGAATCACACAAGATATTTGTTATGTCTTTGGAAATATATAAAGGAAAAAAACCCAAACAACAACAGAAGTTATTCCTCGATAACTTTGTTTTCATTCTTTTATGTTCTAGCTCTTCAAATTGCAGGAATCTTTGGACTTACTCTTCTACATTAAGATGGTATGCAGAATCACAGAATGTTAAGGTGGGAAGGGACTTCTGTATATCATCTAATCCACCCAGCAAAGCAGGTTCACCTAGACCAGGTCACACAGGAACGTGTCTAGGTCAGTTTTGAAATTCTCTAGAGAAGGGGACTCCACAGCCCCTCTGGGCAGCTTGTTTCAGGCCTCTGTAACTTAATTTGAGTAAAAAAGTTTTTCCTTGTGCTTAGGTGGAACTTCCTGTGTTCTAGTTTGTACCCGTTGCCCCTTGTTCTATCATTGGGTGCCACTGAAAATAGTCTGGCTTCATCCTCTTGACACCAACCCTTTAGATGTTTAAAAACATTGAGAATGTCTCCCTCAGCCTTCTCTTCTCTAGGTTAAAGAGACCTAGATCTTTCAGCCTTTACTTGTCAGAGGGATGTTCCAGTCCACTAATCAACACTCTGATGGACTCTCCCCAGTGGTTCCTTGTCCCTCTTGAACAGAGGAGTCCACAACAGGACACAGTACTACAGGTGAGGCCTCATTACAACAGCAGAGGGAGATGAGAACCTCCCCCAACCTGCTGTTCACATTCTTCTTAATACACTTCAGGATACCATTGGCCTTCTTGACCACAGGAGAACATTGCTAGCTCATGGTTAACCTCATGTCCAACAGGACTTCCAGATCCCTCTCTGTGGATTTTTTTTCCCAGCAGGTCAGCTTCTAACCTTTACTAGCATTCTTCCCCAGGTGCAGGTCTTTACACTTGCTTTTGTCGCACTTCCTGAAGTAATGCAGGTCAGCTCTTCTCAGGCTGATTTGTTGAATAAAAGGGTGCCTCTGGGAAGTTTCTAGAGGACAATTACAGATATTTTTTTATTCTTATTTAGAAAAGAAACATCTGGAGAAATAAAGACAAGCAATATTTCAAATGGTGCAAAAATGACTATGCAACATTGTACTAGAGTTTAGAGGACATAATCCTAAATTATTACTTGAAGCATAAAGATATTTGGTTATTTTTCACTATGAAAGCCACTGAGTAAATAGAAATTGGTAGGCTTTAGATCAGAAGAGTTCCTATGAGTTTCTGCTGAATTCTATATGAAATATGGATTTTAATGCCTATCCTGAAACACATTTTCAAACAGTTTTAAAATGTTTCATTTAAGTTTCAGAGTTCTTCAATTCAATGGAGAAAATCAGGGTGGGGCACTAACAAAGAACTTCAACTGTGAGCTGAAGTTCACCATGTGTGAGAGACTAAGAATAAAGATCCACATTGCTGACCGATCTCTCTATGTCTATGAGTCACCAGCTGGCCCTGGCTTGGGTAAAGCCAAGCAAGAATGTGATGGAAATATTCCCCACAGGGGAAAAGAACTAATGAGGTTTATAGAGAAAATACTAATCAGAGAAATTAAATTTAAAATGCAATTCTGGTTCCCCCAATTTTAAGAAAGAAGAGCACAACCACATATAGGTGAAAAGGACTCCTTTAGTGTGATCAGATAAATGAAGAAAGAAAATAGAAACAAAAACTAGGAAGGTGAAAAGGGGAAGTGTTTTCAGTACATCTGGAGAGATTGGATATTGAGTAAGGGAGACCTGCTTAGCACAGAGGACAAAGTGGTTGCCAAAACTCAGGTGCTAGAGTTGTTGAGACTGAATTTAAGATTGAAAATAAGATTGAAAATAACTTCACACATTAAAACAGGACATTGGCACAGGTTTTCATCACAAATACTGGTGGGAAAAGCCTTAGTAATTTAAAAATAGCAATCTGATCCATTTATCAAAACACTTATATCACATAGGTATCTTTGCTGACCCAGGAGGTCTTTTCCTTTCCTGTTTCCTATATCCATCTCAACATGTGTATGTCAGCTGTTTACTCGCCTGACATTTTATAGTTGGTTTCCATGCTTTTTGTCTCTGGCTTTTTTTTTTTTTTTTTTTTTTTAAGCTAAGCTTGTATTTTCAGAATACTGATTCTGTCTCATTTGAGACATATAAATGTATTTGAATTATGAAAGTAGTTTTGTAGTGTTCTTAGTTTTACTAATTTTCCTTGTAATTTCCTTGCTTGTAATTAGAGCAGTATTTTAATTAAAGAGAGCTCTAACATTTTTAAACACAAGTATTAAAAATATCAAGAACCACTACCTATTCCAGAGAAAAAGCTAAACTAGAGGCTATGAAAAAGTCTGAATAGTGGAATAAAGACAGAAATTTACAGAAACTTTCAGCTGGGAAATGCTAAAAATCTTTATCAGATGCATGCATCCTTGTAGCTGGAAATATTAGGTCCTGTCTTAACAAAACAAACATTCTTTTTTCAGGAATTCACACGAGGTATCAAATAACATGTGTTATATGACTGCCACTTCTAATTTGAATTAGTCTAATTTTAACAGTAATTAAACCGTGATAAATTAATGTAACTTGAAGAACTGAATTAGCTCTCTAGAAAATAGCTAATTTGTCTGTATTGAAAGATTGTCATTGCTTTTGCAATAATGGTTAACCCTCAAGGGGTGTCAAAGCTCTAGGGATAAACACTACTTTTAGATCATTGTATGTTACTCAGCAAAACCTTTTCTCTCACCAAGACAAAAAGGCTCTACTGCTGCGTCTCTGTCTCTCTCACATAATTTTTTTAAAGAATGTGAATAATATCAACTGAATGTATTAAATACTTCTTGGCAGACTAACAGCAGGATGCTTGTTGACCTTTTATCTCATATTGGTTTATCCTATAGTAATTTTTCGTGGTGATTTCTACTTTTCCTTCATGCCTTTTAGTTAGGCATATGGAAACTCTGTCACTCCTGCTGAAAAGCGCATGATTTGTACTCAACAGTACAGATTATATTGTGTGAGATATTTCATTCCCTTTCAGAACTTTGTTGGTTCAGGATTCTCCTATGGAATAGAAACTTTTTTTCCATTCCCCACAGATATTCCTCAGTTCCTGATTCCACTGATAAGTTCCTAAAGAGGATATCTTTAACCTAAAGAAATACAAAAACATACTCCCAAGATATTAAACATGACAGAAATCTTCTTGACTAGACAGCAAGGATTTCCCTGTCTATAATTTGCTGGAAGGGCTAGGCATAAAAGAAGCATCTAAAGATATTATCTAAATATCTTATTAGGATTTGTATTTAAATGGGTATCTGGAGAGGACAGGTTCCTGAGAATGGCGCTGAAGAGAGTGCCCAGTGCTCTCAGGCAGTCTCCTGTGGAGATGATGTACCCCGGTCTGCACCAGGGTGATGGGAGTCCTCCCATTTCCAATGAGGTGCTGCAGAAAGTCTGGCTGACATGGTCTGGTCCTGAGGGATTTTAACATCTTCCTTGCCTGTTCACATCCCCAGACCTTTAGGGTGAAAGAATGCAAAGTCATGCCTTTACTGTTAAAGTAACCAGTCCTTCTTGCAGTAAGTGTTATTGAACAGGTAAAAATAACAGTTATAATGACAAAAAAAACTTATAAATGCCCTTGAAAAAATACATTGGAATGATAGAGTCATAGAATTGTCAGGGTTGGAAGGGATATTGAAGATCATCTGGTTTCAAGCCCCCTGCCATAGGCAGAGACACTTCCCACTAGGTCAGGTTGCTGATCCATCCAGATGGGCCTTAATAAATTCCAAGGATAGGGTTTTGCCACCTCTCTAAGCAACCTGTTCCAGTGTTTCACCACCTTCATGGTGAATAAATTCTTCCTAATGTCTAATCTTAATCGACCCATCTCTAGTTTTAATCTATTCCCTCTAGTCGTTTAATTACCCAACACCATAAAAAGTCCCTCCCCAGCTTTCTTGTAGGCCCACTTAAGACATTGGAAGGCCACAAGAATGTCTCCCTTCTCTTCTTCAAGCTGAATAACCCTGAATGTCTCAGTCTGTCTTCATAGAAGAGGTGCTCCATCCTTCTGATCATCCTCATGGCCTTTCCAGCATGTCCATATCTTTAATGTAATAGAGGCTCGAGAACTGGATGTAGTACTCCAGGTGCTGTCTCATGAGAGTGGAGGGGGAGAATCACCTCCCTCAACCTGCTGGCCACATTAGTTGTCTGCCTTACTAGTTTGATCCCAGCTTTGCTTTTTAACTTCCAGTACATGCAAAGTACTTATCTAAGGAGAGTTGTCTTTTAATCATCATTGCTAGCTCCGGTGTCCTTGAGGTGTTATGCTTTGAACAATTAAGTTCTGACTGATCAAACTAATCTCTGGTTTAATAACACAGGAAAATTTTCACTCCCTAACCTAACAGAACCTGTCCAGTTGTGTTCCTAGCTGCTATTTATCCCCTGATATATTCTGCAAAAGCAATTGCCTGTCTAGAATGAGCAGCCAGTTTACATTATTAGTAGGGTGCAGGAAAGGTTTTGATGCACTTCTGAAGGAAGCATTAGGTATTGTCAAGCACGGAAGAAAATAAAATTAGAAGAGAGATGCTAAACATTAGGTATCAATGTATGTGAATATCATAAGTCTAAGATGTACAAAGAAATTAAAATTGCAGTCCATTTATATTTGAAATGTAGATATTCAAACATATTGTGTTTTAATATTTTTAAGCTGTCATAGTTGGGTTTTGGTTTGAAAAACCCAGAGTATAAACCTACAGTGTATAGAGCTTTAGAAATTTGGGCAAATCCATTTCTGGAGGCCCTTGTTAATTAGAAAGGAAGAATGCTGGAAACCCCACTGAGTGAATTACTCTACCTTGCTGGCCATGCTTTCTTTTCACATTGCTAAAAGTCTAAAAGCCCATATCATTTTACAAAATTGTGCAAATAAACTGATTTAATAACAGTGTACTAGCATTTAGCAAATGCCCATCTGAGGGAGTGATTCCAGGTGGCTATTTCGAGATTCATACTGGTATAATCAGAGTGCAGCAGAATCTATGAACAAGCCCTAGGGGGTTTGTTGAGCTGAAGCTACAGCTGATATCTCAGGCCATTTTTTAATTAAGCCTGCTAATTATGCAGAGTAATGATCTCTCCTTCCCATGCTTTTTTTTCATAATGCAAACTACACGAGGCTAGTCTGAGACCACTATCTCATGACCTATCATAGATTGTGTCTCAGAGCCTGCTAATGTGTATAAAAATAATTACTTTCAAATTAGTGTTATAGTATTACATTATTATATTTTTTAAAGCCAAAACAAAAATAACATAAAAATTAAAAAGCAAACAAAGGATGGTAAATTGTGAATATTATAACTCAAGTCAACTATGCCAAGTGATGCAGGGCACATTAGTTATTTTAGTTTGCTTGCTATGCTAGCTGATTTGCATCTCATCTATCAAAACATTGAAAATATTGTTTAATTGTTCTGTGGTGCTCACTGAGCCCTGTCCTACTGCCCTTCTCTGCTGGAATACAAAAGCCTCTGATTAAGAATGACAGACACTTTTAGTAAGCTTTTTTTTTTTTTTTTTTTAATAGCTCTCTTTCCTCTGTTGGAGCTGGTGTAATTTCAGGGTATTTTATTTCTCCATTCAGTCAGGAAGAACAGGAAGACATATCAAGTTACTCAGCAGCCAAAGGGACAGATATGTTTACTTGACAAAGCTAATTGATTATGCTGAGTTCACTCCAATACAGGGTCATTGAATAGTTCTCTTATTGATGAAATGATACTATCTAGTGAGGATATTAACCTTTTTAGTTTTCTGCATTTTAATTGCTATAAGGTCTTGCTTCAGTGCAATATAAATTCCTTGTGCTGAAGAAGAATGCAACCCAAAAACACAAATATCATATGCGTCTAAATCTTCATACATGAAGATTGAGGTATATGTATATAAACATACATAACTATATCCAGAAAACGCTATTGAACATTAGATGCTGAGTGACTTGGACCTGAAAGGTTGAATGTAGCTTATGGAGATAACATTTCACTTGTCTTAGTTTTTCCATATTTTGTCAGTGTTTTAGGATAGTTTTTTTCTGTTCCTTAAGATGGGCTTCGAATATTACAATTAGATGAGCATATACTACTGTACTTCTGTTGTGAGAATACTAATTAGCATTCTCTGCACTACTTATCAACTACCACATTTTGAAAATCTCATATGAACTCTTTTATAGTATGTTTTAAATATTGCCAAGTTTCTGCTTTATAAATGTCTAATATAGAGTTCATAAACCAGCCTAAAAGTTCAGTGTAAGCAAATAATTTAGGGGTCTGCATTTATTGCTACTTAAAGCTAGTTATAAGCAAGACAAGGCCATTAATTTTTCAGGAAATTGCTGTATTCAAAAGTACTAAAATTCATTTAGAAATTTATATATTAATTCAGTATCATGTGTCCTGTAAAAATTAAAAAAATAGTAAAATATAATAAAGTGACAAGGAAAAAAAGTGTTGTTAATACAGTGTTAATTATTGAGAAGCTCATGTGAAAGCCGAATTTAGTGTTCAAAACAGTTTGTCTGTCTTTAATTTTTAAATGGAAATGAAAATATATTTCAAATAAAAATATGTGAGATAAATTAAAAAGTAGGGCAAGAACAAAATGTTCCACCTCATTTGCAATAAAGTATTTCCATTTGTGCACATGGAATCAGTAGGATGAGATGTTCTCATCTAACTTCCATCTTCAACAATTCCAGTTTATATTCATTACTGAATCTTGTTCTGTAGAGGACAGAAAATCGTGGGGAGCACCAAAGGCAATTCAAGACAATATGTGGACTGAATTGCCTCTGGCACATGCAGAAGGAAGTTCTTATCTGCTACTACCTCAGGTGGGATAGATCTCTCTCAGAAGATACTTAATTTCCTAAAGAAGGACTGAAGATAATTTATCAGTAAAACCAGTGAGGTGGATATATTAATAACATAGATTTGTGTAGTTTAGTCTGAATTCACACCTTCCTATATTTCTTTTTTTTCCCATGCTGAGATACTTTGGGCCTGACACAGAGCAAAGGGAAGATATTCAAGAAATTGTGTGGTTCATCACAAATACACATTTGGGCTGCTTGGTGTGGCAGTGAAAGCCAGAGCAGTGCATGAATGAGGAAAAAACACTGTGTTTTGTTGCTTGTTCCAGTTTTAAAGTATTGAACAACTATAGTAATTACACCTGCAAGTTGCCCCAGAAAATTCCTATCGTTTGTGGAATCACTCCCAGACTCCCACATATTGTGTTGTTTTTTTTATTGTTTTTTTTTTTTCCAGCTGTCTTTTAAGTGGAGAACAAGATAATTCTAGTTCAGTAATTATAAATTTAAAATACATACTTTTATTTTAATATATTTATTTGTATGTATTTTCCTGATTTTGCTTATGGATTTTCTTCCTTATCCCATCTATATTGAAGGTGTAGTACAGAGTAAAGTTATAGACATTTGTTTCTTAGCCCTGTGATATGGGTGTTAGTTAACTGTGTGCAATCCCAGACAGACTCTGGCTGATGCTCTCAGTGATCTAGTTCTGCTGTAAATACCAGGAAAAGAGGAAAAAAGGGAAAAAATGAATGTAATTATAGCATCTGGTATGCATGGGCTTTGAACTCTTATTATGGGGTCCATTTGAAACCGGGGAGGATTATCATGCCACAGAAATTAGTAACTCAATATCACATTTTCCAACCCTTCTGCACATCACATGCACACTGCATCATGTTGCAATGATTATCCCCTCCTTGAAGACAGAGATGCTGACTGCAACATGTTTACCCTTTGTCATACCACATTGTGCATATTTAACTGGGCACACTTCCATCCTTCATGGGTGCAAGCCATATCTTTGGCAAAGCACAATTTTTGCTGTCCCACATTGGAAATTTCCTCTGGTGAGGGGCCAAATGCCCTGGGGAGGATGAGCATAAGTATCCCTGTATTCTTCCCCAGAGACTCTAGCTGTGTGACAAGAAGAGCTCTGGGATGTGAGTATGAGGAGATGATTTCAGTTGCTTAATCTTCTCAGCCCCAGGCAGGTTTCTCATTGACAATATGCCTTGGAGTTCATTTTGGCTAGTCTGTAAGCAGCTGTTTATATATGGACAGGGACTTTCTTCCTGGCCCAACAAGGGACCATGCTAGAGCAATTGGTGTTGTACAAGCTGCACAACAGCCAATCAAGGAGGCTAAAGGGCTGAAAAGAAAATATATCTGTTGTCTCTGTTTAGATTTTCTGTCCCCTTTTTCTCATCCTGCAACCTTGGCTGCAAGGATTTTATCGTTGCCCAGTGTCATAGATGATAAAGGCCAAAATCCAGATTCCTAAGACTGAGGCACAGAATGTGGTTGCTGAAAATGTCCACAAGAAAATTGACTCATAACTTGAAGAGGTAAGAGTTACTAATGTACTTTAAACTTATATTCTATCTGTCAATTAATGTCCAAGGAGAAGTAGATTTAATCACTATCTCAAGTACAGAACTACCAGAAATTTTTCCTGTGGCAAAAGCAGCCCCTGTACAGCTCTTGTTAGCTGAACTTGTCCTGGAGAGAGACTAATACACAGTAAATATTTCGACATATCTGTCAGACCAATCAAGTCCTGGAACTTTTTCTATGTGTGATGAATTTCTTCTGTCTGGTGCCATGTTGCTCAAACATAGAATTCGGTAAGCCCCAGATTGTGTAGGGTAGATGCATCTGCTTGAAATGGACTGGTGAGGGCAAAATTCTAAAGACATTCAATAGTTGCGCGCATAGGAAAATCAGTGTACTGCATTACAATAGGGTGCTGTGCCCATTTAAATCTAACCAGAAGTACTCATTGGATGGTTGTCATTTTCCTGTCTTCTGAAACACACCATTAGTGAAATGTCACTTTGTGTTAAGATCATTGGTGGCCTTTGCTATGTACATTCTTCCATGTTTCTGCACAAAGATAGTGTAGCACACTGGAGTCTTAGCTCTAGAGATCGATTTCTCTTCATGTCTGATATTAACTTACATCGCTAGGGCCAGGGAGGGTGTGAAAGAGGTGGGCAGAAATGGTGTCTATTCACTGAACCTTGAGGTAGAACTTTAGCAAATGGCTGAGCTGCTTTGAGTTGCTGAAACGACTGGAATTTTGGTACCTTTTTAAGGTTTGCAATGATAAGAGCAGATCTCTAAGGAGTTGAATGTCTGAGTGATCTAAAACCAGGGCAGTCAAGCTGAAGAGGATGTGTGCACTAACCTGTTTGCAGTGAATAGACTCCATAAATAATTTACAACTATGACTGCTAGCTATTATTACAAAAATACCAGATTGTATTTTGACACATGCAGCAAGCTTGTAAGTCAATAGATACATTTCACCTAGTTTATGCCGACCACAGTTTCAGCTATCCTTCCATCCATCCATGTGTGTTTTACAGCAATGCAATCTAGCATTCTAAACAAGACTGAGAAGACCTTTAAAGATACATTTCAAAAATAAAAATAGTGATTAGATTGTTGGATCTTTTATTTTATATGTTCATATTAGGGTCCTTTCCCCTCCCTGCATACAGATTTCAGTTTTAAACACTTGTAATGTTTTATTTAAGGGTCATACTCTTAGGGCAGTGCTTTGGAGTGAGTTAGGATCTACTGTAAGATTTTAGGAAAGAAAAAATTAAAGGATGTATGCCTGGCATTTCCTTTACTGTATTTTCCTTTGGGACTTGTTTGAGTTGCTGAGAAAGTATTTAATTATAGTATGACTTAACCAAAAGAGTGTCACTATATTTTGCCTCAGTCTTAGAGATTAGCAGGGTAGGGGAAATGACAGAAACGTACAGTTTCCTTTAAGAATCAAGTTTCCACTTGATTCACCTTTTCAGATGCATAACAGTGTCTTAATTAAACTTAGCAAAGTGGGAACAAGAAAGTCCGTTTTTTTTTGTTTGTTTTTTTTTTTGTAATCTAATAAAAATCTTCAATGCCTTAAGTGTTAGCCTACTTAACATGTACTTGAGTTTGTAATGAAAATTATCTTTCCTAGACCTCATATTTTAAGAGAGGGAAAAAAGTCATTTATTATACTTTATTACGTAAGAATAACAAATGGTAGTGTGTGTTTTCAAAACATACTGTTATATTAAGGATCATCTATACATTAATTTGAAAAGTATTTTAATTGTGGAATCTCAGAAAATAAATAAGCAAATGTGAAACATCAACTAAAATTAAAATATTTGCTGTAGCGATACTGCAATAGAAAACAGACAAGAACTGAATGGTGGGCTTTTTGAGGCAGCTGAGATCATGCATTGATTAAAATATGAGTGGGAATAGTGATTATCCAAAGATTTACTCTGATTACTTGTCTGCTCATGTTCGAAACCACATTCATGAATTGAGGTCCTAGCTCTCACATAACAGAAATTTTCCTTTACTGAAAGCCTTTTCCTTTCTTCCTTATTACCTCTCTATGACTATTGGTGGTACAAATAGTTGGATAGATGAGGGGAGGGCAGTGGATGTGATATTTCTTGACTTCTGCAAGGTTTTCTATACTGTCTCCCATAATAACCTCACAGCCAGGTTTAAAAAGTGTGAATTGGGCAATAGTGGAATGAGGTGGATTGGGAACTGGCTGAAGGACAGATCTCAGAAAGTTGTGGTCAGTGGAGCAGAGTCTGGATGGAGGCCTGTGACTAGTGGAGTCCCCCAAGGGTCAGTACTGGGTCCAGTATTATTCAATCTATTCATCAATGACCTGGATAAGGGGGTAGAGAGCACCCTCAGCAAGTTTGTTGATGACACCAAACTGGGAGGAGTGGCTGACACAGCAGCAGGCTGTGCTGCCATCCAGAGAGACCTAGACAGTCCGGAAAGCTGGTCAAGGAGAAATTGAATGCAATTTAACAAGAGCAAGTGTAAAGTGCTGCATCTGGGGCACAACAACTCCACGTATCAGTACAGGCTGGGGGCTGATGTATTAGAGAGCAGCTCTAGAGAAAAAGACCTTGGGGTCCTGTTGGAAAGGAGGATGAGCATGAGCCAACAATGTGCCCTCATGGCCAAGAAGGCCAATGGTATCCTGGGATGCATTAGGAGAAGTGTGGTCAGTAGGTCAAGAGAGGTTCCCCTCCCCCTCTACTCTGCACTGGTGGGACCCCACCTGGAATACTGTGTCTACTTCTGAGCATCCCAGTTCAGAAAAGACAGAGATTTACTGGAGAGTCCAGCGCAGGGCCACCAAGATAATGAAGGGAGTGGAGCATCTCCCTTATGAGGAGAGGCTGAGAGAGCTGGGGCTCTTTAGCCTGGAGAAGAGGAGACT
>JANHGL010007120.1:12661-26812 GCA_024611195.1 Ceyx melanurus | reverse complement strand
TTATTATTATTATTATTATTATTATTATTATTATTATTATTATTATTATTATTATTATTTTAAATTCCACTGCTATATTGCTCATTTCCATGAAATTTTTAAGTTTAGGGATGCTTACTCAGATGAACGTTGGCATAATATCCGTTTTATATTAAAGTAGACTAAAATGGAAGAACTTGCTATAACTCTGCGTAACATGATAATAACCCTGCTCTGTTAATCCCAGAACAACTGTTAAATATACAATTTTTCTCAAATTCCGAATTGGGTAAAATTCATCTTATCTGTGTAATTTTCCATAACTATTCTCTAAGTCTGTTAATTATTGTTTGGTAGAACCACCAAGAAAGATGATGTAGTTTTTTTCTATGCTTATGTTTTTTTCCAAGGTAAATTATGTTTTAAAATCACATCAGTTTGAATTTGTTCTGTTAGGTAGCCACAAGACACAGCAGACTGCAATACAGATTTCCTTCCTGTAACAGAAATTCTTAGGCTGAATTATTTGAAAACTTCATAGGGACAAATACCCCTTCTTCGATTGCAATCTGGTGGATTTTATGTCAGGAGAGATTCTGTATGAGTCCTTTCAAATAGGAGCCAGATCAGACCTACAACAGAAAGGTCTTTGGATCTTCCTTGATTTCCTTTTTTCTTCTTTTGATTTCCTTTTTTTTTTTTTTTTCCACGCTGCCAGGCTCCTCAAATTCTACCTATTCTTATGCTTATAGCAAGCAGTCAGTTGAAAAAGAAGTTCCTCTATGGGTCTTGATCACCTTTTCTACTATCATTGCTGCTTTCTGAGGCAAGTTAGGACCCCCTAGGGAAACAGTGTACCTATGCATGTTACCACTAATTGACTTCCACATCGTTTTCTAGAACTGCTGCCTTCAGTTATCTACTCTTATGGGTAAGGACTGCATGAATGGATTGTTATTATCTCTCCTCCCAGCCAATACGGGCAGCAGATCTAAATAAAACTCAAATATTTAAATCCACTTGGGTAATTTGGTTTGCATACGTTCAGTGTAAGTTCCCAAAACACATCTTTAGAGTACTTATTTCCCGTTTATTTACGGTCCTTCTTCTTTGGACCTTAATGTAAGACAAACCATTGGTCTGATTTGTATAGTTCTGAAACATAGTCATTGTTCTCAATTATTTTTCACATTATAGTCTTTGATCATTTATTTTTTATGCTTAGTTATGCTAATTAGGTTAAAAGCCTCTAGTTGTATGTAGTATTTTTCTCTCATAGTGTTTGAAAGTTGTTTTATATGGGCTGTGACAGTCCACATGTATATAAATGAATAGGATATAATATTCTAAAAGGTCTACCCAGTGGAGAATAAAACAATATGGTAGGGGTTTTTTAAATTATTTTTTTATAAATTAGTTATTTTCAGTGGACAAAAAAATCCCATAAGCATAGAATGGAATTTACATAACTGGCAATTAATGAATTATTTGAGTAGCAAACTACTGAAAATAAAACTGTTTAAATAACACATTTATAACTTTCATTAGCCTTTTGAAATTGTTCTCCCTGAATCACATAATCACATGAATTAGGCTTGACTTGATGATCTCAGAGGTCTATTCCAGCTTCAATAATTCTTTGATTCTGTGTGTGTGATTTTGTGAGTCACTTTTTCAGCTGTTGTTCCAGAAGATACATTGATGAAGAAATAATTCGAGCTTTTGTCATAATTTAGGTGGTATTTGCACTCAAAAAGATATTTCCTGATCAGAAAAAAAAATAAAATAAAATGGAATACAGTAGCAAAGCTTACTTTGTAAATGGTTTCATAAGAAAGATGATCACATATGAATGACAGCAACCCAGTGTTACACTTTTTTTGTGTGTGTTCTTAGCCAAGGTAGAGAAGATTGTGGAGATAACTGGAAATAAGTAGCATATGTGTATGCCATCCTAAATTTTATTTAGATCTCAGCCTTGCATTAATACAAAGCCAGGTCATTCGAAGACCCACTTAGAAACTGTTTGAAACAAAAGATAGTCTCAAAGGATTTTAAGATCAATAACTATAGCAAAGTCGGAACTTCCCATCAAATACATTTGTTATGATTTTGAATACAAGATCAGGCTCTTAAAACGTGCCCTGAAGCACTTCATTTCCAGTTACCTGAGGTCCAACAAAAGCTTGGGAAGTCTATACATACCTTTAACCCAGCAGTATCAGGAGTCATAATGTGTCCATTTTTAAGAATACATAATCAAAATGAAAGAATAAAAAGCACAGGGATACAAAGTGTCAATTCTGCTCATCATAGTGTGTTAAGTGCTGTTGTTTAGTACAAGGTGCAGAATTACATTAGATGTGTTCTCTTAAACTCTACGTTCTTTAATCTGATATTTTAATGGCACAATTACACCTAACTTCATCTTAAAGATAGCAGCAAAGTTCCTGTCTCCAAAAAGGAAAGGAGAAAAATAGATTAAATAATTTTGTTTTTTCTGTTGCCAGATTGCAAATTCTCAGACCTTGCATACCTCTCAAGTTGGTGTCTGTGACTGCAATTTTCATTTTTTCCAGAAAGCACCCTGAGATGAATGATGCTTTTTCCAAGTGTTGAAATCCACAGGCCTTAAAATCTGGCATCTTGCATTCTGTCAAGATCAGAGCCGTTTTTAAGATGCTTAAGTTGTGATTATTTTCTCACATCTGTTTCCTTGAAAACTAATTGTAGATCTGAAGTTGCCATTTTTAAATAATTCATAAAAACATAAATCCAGAAGAAAGTGGCAAAGGTATACAGGAGCTCAAAGAAAAGGGTCAAGTCAGATGTAGTTATCTGAGTGTTTCTCCTACTCCTAAAATATTTAATTAGGCCTGTCTGACTATTTGGCCCTTGGTCGATTTTTTCTTTCAAGAGAGCTGTTGACCTGATGGTACATTAAAACACACTCAGCTGCAGCTTCAAAATGGTTACTGAAAACATTTGTAAATGCTGTTGTTTTGGCAATAGAGGGAAAACAATGTAGACTAGATAGTGAAACTCATACATTTATAATGTTTTTTCATGTTACTGAATAGCTTTTTATCTCTACCAATTACACAGATCAGCTGGACGACATAATTTAATGTAGGCAACAAAATGCCCAGAAGATCCTTATCTATCAAAACAAGAGCTTCCACAAGTTTTGGAGGGTCTTCTAACCAAGCAATTAATTGAACTAATTCAGCTAAGCTTTTATGAAGTTCATAGCTTCTGGAATTATTTCTGAGCTTACAGAAGCATTTTAAAGATTACATCCTCAAAACTTATAGATCAATTATTTTACTGTAGGAGTGGATCTCTTGTTTTAAAATGTGTCTTTGTGCTGATCTATCATTTTTTTCCTAATACAGGCTATTTTTTTGCAGAACTAATTAGTTATGCCCTGGAGAAAATTCTGTCTGTTGGTTTGCCTTCTTAGAAAAGATATTTTTTACACTTTTCTTCACAGAAATAAATTCATATTCTCTGAAGATAAAATATGAGGGAAGAATGAAAACAAAACAAACTATCGAATCACCCAGATTTAACAGAGCAGTAGCTACAGCTGTTTAGAGAGGGGAAAGGGTTTAATCTTTTGCTTGTTTGCTAGTCTAATGTTTTCCCACGAAGATCTGCTCAAATGAGCATTCCTATGATTATTAAAGATGCCCTCCTCTTAATAATTTGGATGTGACTTCTCCCCCTCAGCATGGTACCAAGCAGGCTCCTGGTTTATATTTTGTTGTTGAAAGGGAGGCTGTCAGGGTTGACATTCTGAAATATCCATCTGGCTCCTTAAATGCTATCATGACTCTTTTGTTTTCCCAAGTCTCCGATGAGAAGATGTTTGTCACTTAATTGCTGCTGAGGATCACAGATGATGGTTTATAGGTTTAGGCAAATTGCAGGCAGCACTTTGTTAACAAACGGTAGAGCACAATGGTACTTCATAATTATCCTATAGAGCTCAATTGGCCCTTAACGGCACCTGCATGTACAGCATCAGGGAGCCTTGTTTCAACACAAAAGCTCCTTCTTGTTAATTAACCTGTGTGCACTTGTTACAAATGAAACCTATTTGTTTCCACTTAATATATTTGCAGCTAGTTTAAATATTCATTTATTATTATGCTTGTTAAGTGAGGAGTGGAGAAGAATAGTTTGGATCACTTTCATTAGCATGCATTGAGCTTAAAAGAGGTAGCAAATAGACCAATATGTCAAGTGTGTTCCTTTGTGCTTTCCTTCTTCCTGCTCTGTAGGCCCCCAAATTAGGCTAACAAAGATGTATACCCATTGCTGATTGAAATAATACAAAAGGAATGAGAAGTATAGGAGCCTCTGCTACAAATCAACAATTTATCTGAGAGGGGCTTTGTACCAAATGGCAAATACAATTCATTCTAGGTGAAAAATGCAAATTTATTGCATACTTAAAATGAATATGTACAAACACACATAGACTGTATGTAAAAGCTCTGAAATAAAATAGAATCCAGTGTATTTAAATTTTATGTCTTTATTCATGCTGTTCTAGTACAGACACCTTTTAATCTTCAACCAAAGAATTTACTTCTGTTTTATCTTCAAGAGGGAATCAACCTTTGCTCTTTAACGGAAAGAAATTAGACAGAAACTGATAGAAATTTTTGTGTGTTTATTAAAGACCATAAGTACATAATAAAGAGCCATTAATTCAACTGCATACAGAGATTAATGAACAGTGGTTGTCATTGTTGTTGCCTTGCATTTTAGAAAATAGTGTTATAAATGCTTTTGTTTCTGACAGTGAGAAAACAAAATCTTTCAAATATTTATTCTGATTCTTTGTTCCTTTTTGAGTAGCCCTGTGGCCTGAGTTTCTTCTTTATTGTGAATGGTCCCATAAATAGTACAGACTGCAGAGCAGATGTAGCTGAGCAGTGAGAAAAGGCTCAAGTTTCCTCCTGCATTTTGCTTGACTTCTTGATGTTATTTCTAAAGTATATCACTGCAAGGGACTCTTATCCAAAACATCAACATTCCTTTCTGAAAGGACTCACAAAGGACAACCATAATCTCCTGATTGGCCAGTGAGAATCTTGAATAATCCCATTTCCTTCTAAGTGATTTACACCAGCAGTACTAATAGTAGAATTAAGTCCAGAGAACCTGCCTCTTTGCACCTTGTTATTAGCAGATAAACATATTAAAGGTAGATGGAAGAGGAGTGAGCAAAGTTTTGGCTGCCGATGAGTTCTTGTAACAGCACATTGAAAACTGTAGAAAATACACACGTATTGATGTAAGATGCATTCCTACAGCTGCTAATCAATGTGATTCCTCTGCTTTAAAATTGACCCAATAATGCATTTTAGAATAGGTCAATACTGCTTCCTACATAAAGTAATAAATCTAATTTGTTTCAATTCATCATGATCATATATTCTGACCGTTTTATTTACAATTTCTGCTTACCAAGGGGAATTAATAACACAGAGTAAATTGTAAGTTACTTGTATGATGCACACCTATAAGAGATTTAAGTCAATATGTCTCAATAATGCAACAATTAAATGGGGGAAGAAAACTGGAGTTATGGTGTGTGTGTGTGTATGTAATTGTGTGTTGTCATTTTGTATGTCTCTATATTTTAGAAGGGAATCAGTGTTTATATGAAATGCCACGTTGAGAATTAAAGTATAATAAATATTCTGTAGTCACAGAATAAGGATTTTGTAGCACCAAGATACATCAGCAAGCCATCCTTCTGAATATCTTTACCAATCACATGTTACTATTGTCTTCCTTTAATCATTATTTCATTGCTGAGGCTTCCAATATGTAAGTGTAGAAATAGTCCCTATGATGAATATGTATCTGCTAGGCCATAAGTGGCACTAAGTCAGCAGACACCTTTGGCTATTACTGATTCACAGTGGATTTCAATAGTTAGTTAGAAGTGAAAGAGCTTATCTGGTCAATGAACATTCACAGTTCTAAAGAACTCTCATTAAAATACCTTTCTTCTTCCAGGGTTTCAAATAATTGCAAGTCTCCAGAATGAGTTCTACAGATATTTTCAAAGCAGGTGGGATACTGTTCATTTTTCTGATACTCTCTTGCCTCCTGGCAATTTGCACAGTTACAAAACCACAGAGTACCCTGCTGCACCCAGTATACATAGCATCTGTTTCTCTTGGGTGCACAACAGAATCTGAGAGAGAAGAGAGTACAACTTCCACAGTCCAAACTATGGCTATCACAGTGATATGTATTTTAGGCCCTTTTCATCTCTCCCAAATATATCCTTCCAGTGAGAGGTTTCACAGACCCTCTTTAGATATATTTGCACAGTCCCTAGTCTAGATGACTAGGCTACAGCCCTCTGTTTTTCACCTGTGAAACAGCAGCAAATCCAGACATATTTGGCGCCTGTAAGGCCGCTTCTTCAAAACAAAGCATTATTTATTCATTGCAGTGCACACAGCATTCTGAGAAGGAAGATAAAATAGAAGACCTATTTCTGAATCCTGCTTATTCCTGTGAGTTTTGTTAACTTTTTTTTTTTTTTTTTTTCCAGCATGGACACCCCTTTTTCCTAGGTTGGGAGATACTGACAGTTGCAGCTTCCCCTACTTTCACTGCCCCTCTGCAGCATTTTCTAATAACTAAATACTCCCCACATCACCCTTCTTCAGCCATGGATTTTTAAATTTTCTAAACAATTAATTTTTCTTCTTATCTGAGTCTGGTCAGGGAAAATACACCCATTAGCCTGACTGGACACAAGCAGGTGACTCTCTTATGGTTAATAGCTCGCTGCCTTCTTCAGTGTCACTTGGCATTTCTCTGGAGACAACTCACTTCTGTGTTTTCATGTTTGTTTATGGCTTTTTGTTTCTAGCTTGGTTTTTCCCTAGCAGCCTCTTTGATTTAATTCTCTGTAGTCAGTCGGAATAATATCAAACTAGAAAATGTAGGTACATACCACATTCAGATAAAATAATACTGCTCTCTCCCTCATTAGCCTCAGAGGAGCTTATGACTCAGAAGATAAAAGAAGTGTGAAGCACTTACAATAAAGACTATATTCCAGAAGAGGATAGTAAGGCAGGATTTTTGTTAAGACAGGGACCTGCTATCCCCTACATAACTCTCCACTATGTGTACCACTACAGATAGGGCAGGTGAGTCTTATTTTTCATCTCCTTCTCACTTCACGTTCTGCACTCCTGCACCCATCTTTAAATGTCCATACCAAGCTGTTCTCTACAGCCATGAGTAACATTCTGTTCACCTTGGTTTCATACCTTAATTCAGCATGTGAATCTGTTTCTATCATGTTTACTGCTATAACTAGGGACAAAACCTGCCTAGGTGTCTATTCTTCCATTCAACTCTGCTGTGTCCACAGCCTGATGTATGTGCTTCCTCTATCCACCAACCTTCCTTTTATATTAGGAAATGTATATATTGCACTGCATCTGTTTTAAGCATTTTCTATCTTCTTTCCTTAAGAGCTGCCCAGCTGATACTGACCATGAAGAATCTCATGACAGGTGGTGATGCTATGTCAGCGTGAGTCACTGGGAAGCTGAAATTGCTAAAATGCTGCCTATTCTGTTATATGCCAGCTTTTTTTTTTATGACATGCACAGTTCCTAATCTCATTTGCTCCTGCATGTATTCAGGAATCAAGTGTCTATTGTAAGAGCACACTGTAGCCACTGAGCTGTGCAGTAAGAAAGTTTAGAATTTGCCTGCACAGTGGGAACTCTGTCTTTTTGCGGAACTATTTGTCATCACTGGGTGGGAAAAGTATGCCTTTTCCTTATACCTTCTCAGTGAACACAAACACAATCCTGTCTGCTTCAGAAGGACCTCTGAAGAGAAATACTTTCTTAGCTGCTCAAACATAGGTGTTGGTTCTTAAAATACATATATATTGTGTTGGTATGGTGTTGCCCACAGAGAAAAGTGAGTGCTACCAATACTGAATTCACTGCTGGTGGGCTTTCCTATAGTATAGAAATAATTTTGGAAATGTAAAATTCAGAAATACAAAAGCTAGAAGTGAAATCCAAAATCCACAGAGATATATTCTGGATTTAAATCCCTCCCAGAGTACCTTAACAATGTTAGATACTTCACATCAACAGTGTGATCAGAACAACCACCACCAGACCCAGTTTACTGGAGATCACATTGCCCCACTGATTGATCTGAAACACACAGATGAATAATGTGTTTTACAATCTATCAGGGTCCTGTTCAATAGAAAGCCAACATCAGCCTGAATTCACACCCTGAAATTATCTTTCCAGATTCAGGTAATTGCACTACATTCCTTTCAAAAAGCAGTCTTTCCTGCAAAATGTCTTCACAATGCATCTTTCCTTTTAAGTGGCTAGAAGACCCACTTTAAAGAAGACATAGATTTAATTCCCCTTCCATTGACAGAGTTTCAAACCCATTGTCCCCACCTCTTAAGGGGCACTCTAATCAATGAGCAAGCATCTGTTTGGGATGAGAGGGGAGGGCTTGCTCCACTTCCCTTACTGGTGGCCTCCCACTGCACAGGAAGAGGATGTCATAACTAATTTGACTTAGTAGTTAAATCACTCATCTAAGAATGGGGGTGATTCTGATTTCTACTCCTGGTTCAAAGGTTGTTTCTGCAGTAAGTAAAATGCATTTAATGTAAATAAGTTTTCACACCTTTAGATACATTAATAGCTATACTCACAGAGCACTCTGGGTGGACATCTACAGATACCTATTAACACATATGTGTATCTGTATATATGCATTTGAAATTAACACCCTGAAATGCTTTTACAATATTGACAATAGAACCAGTGGAGAATAATCCAATTAATAAAATCCTAGTAAAAAAACATTTTTGACAAAAAAAAAAATTGGCACCAATGGCACCTTTCTTTAGAATTAAATCATGAATAATAAAAAAAAAGCTTAACACAGAAAAAGTCAGGTTTTTATTTAAAAAAATGAAAGGAGATTTTGTTTTCAATGGACAAGACAAAAAAAAGACTAAAATGTTTTGAAAAAGTAAATAAAATAACATTTTTTAGGGAAAATTATGCAAAAGTGCAGGCTATATTTTTGTTAGAAGTATCATTACTTATTCAAGCTAATGTCAGAAAACTAACCATGGTGTATCTTACAGGAACATGGGAAATGTGACATGCTAAAAGATAGGCCACATTTATCTCTGCAAGAGACAACTGCTGAGATTATGTTCTTCCTATAAATTCACATAGATAAAACACTGGGAATTGGCCAGCAAAGGCTTTAAGCCATATGACAAGTCTTGTATAATCTGGTGACGTCCTCCCAGAAATACACCAGAGTTGAAGTCCTTAATTTTGAAAGAGTTACTTGCATTTCAACTGAAAAACTGTTTCTAACTTTTCTAAGTTATCTTGGTAATCACATACCCCATTTCTGTGTATTAACCTGCCATGATGTGGTTTTGTTAATTCTTTGGACAGCATGCCATATCTTTTTAGGTATCACCTTGGACTGTCATATGATTCACTTAGCATCAGTGAGCACTTCACAAACACAGAATAATTTTCCTCAATTTGTTAAATGGCTAATTATAAAGGTTCACAAAATAAATGACACAAGGGAAGGAGACAGCCATGCTCCTACCGGCAGCCTCATGAGACCTGTACAAGTGTCGTTTCTAAAACAGAGGACAAATTAAACAATGGTTATAATAAGATCTAGGGGCTGGTGGATAATGAAAGAAAACTTCCTGTGTAGATGCAAACCAGACACTAAATGTCTTGGGTTTTTTTCATGTTTGACATCAGGGCCTTTATGTTACTCTTCATTAATTCAGTCTGCAGTTAAGGTAGTATTCTTGGACTGGACTAGACTAGATGGCAATAAGCTAAATAAAGTGACTGCTATTTATTTTGTGTCAGTAGCTGTGATTTGCAATTTCATTTCCATACTGTACTATATCAATAAGATTTTTTTAACACAGAATATGGTGCATAAACTGTTTTCCAAATAAGACGATATTTAGGAATTTGCTGTATATATAACTGCAAAATGAGCAGTGTTTTATTTTAAGATTAAATGCAACTGATGTGGTAACAAGTCATTTGTTCTATCTACAGTCATCAAGTCTTTATTATTAACAGCTGAATTTAAACAAGAATAAATTTAAACAGGAGCTTTTTCCATGCTTGCAAGATTTATATACAGCAAATTAGACTTTATTTTGTTGGCTTAAGTATTTAATGAATTTGAATGAAAATCTTTTTTTTTTTTTCTTTCTTTCACATGGGCTGTTTCTCCCTTTCACCATAATACAGATACTTTCTATGCATAGTGTTTGCATCATTATGTAAGACATTTGCAAATATGTATGATGGGTTTGCCTATGGGAAAACCCTCTCTTCTAATGTATTCATGAAAGATGAATTAACAGTGCTTTAGGTATGATAAAGAGATTCATAGTATAGTCTACTATAATGCCGATATTAAAAAGCAAGCTCATCATTTAATAAGAAAAATGTTAATCTTTTACAGTCATGGCAATATGCTTTATTTCTGAGAATGTCTTCCTTCCACCATTGTCTTCTTATTAGTTATCAGTTTAATTTATCATTTATATTAGACTGATATCTAGATAATAGTCAGGACACCATTTTGCTGATATTGTACAAAGACAGCATCCCTACAGAAAGATCTTTGTGTCTGTTTTCTTTCTTCTTGTAATATGCTTCCTTCCCTTGATCTTTCCCGTTTCTCCGTAGTATAGACCTGAAGCATTTCTGCTTCAGGATGCTGATATGATACTTTTGCCAGATTAAAAAAAAACCCCAACCCAACGTATTCTGAAGTCTTGCTGCTACCACATCCCTAAATCCATTCTTACTCATGCTAGCACACCAAATTTCTCATTCATTTATTTGTGATTTCTTGTAATCTGCACTGATTTCCTCCACATAATCCCCCTGGTCATGTACAACAGCCAGTGAGAACATCCTCTATGTAAGTACCCTGCAGTTAAATACATTTTCTTATTGAAACAGAAGGATTTTTGCAGAAACCATTGGTATCCATGGCATTTTTATCATTAGTAGATTTGGTTTCACTGTGTGTATCTGAGGAGAAACCCTGATTCAGGACCCTGAGCAGATGTAGTTAAAGCAAAATGTTTCATATCCTAGGCTTTTAAAACAGCATGAGGAAGGACCTAAGATTTCTAGAAGCACACCAGGACACTAGCCAGTGGATTATTGTGTCAAGATCTGGGAGGTATACTCAGGCTTTCTCATTTCATAAATCTCAGAAACATAAATAACTTTATTTTATTTTATTTTTGACTGAGATCCTGAACACCCATGTAAGTGTGTGTTTCTTCCCGCATTAATTTAATTTATCACTGCTGTTTCAGATAGGGGAGTTAATTATCCTTCTTAAACACATTGACCCCAAACACATCTGTTAAAGAAAACACAGGAAGAAGTGAAAGATATTAATTGTATTGATTCTTTTAACTTCATGTTTTCCAATTCCGTACCTGTTCATCCCTGTCTTCTTCTGATTCCTCTTGCTCAGCTACCTCAGACATGCCATTATGTTGTCAGTCATGGTCCTGGGTAGTAAAGAGAGAAAGTCCTTAAAGTTTGACTTTTGGTTCCTCATCATATCACCTTTTCTGATGGCTATACAAATTTTTTTTTCTTGGACTTGCTTGGCAGACCTTCCTCACTTGTCAAGGAAGGATGCAATGGCATAAAACTGAGCAACTTAATATGTGGGTCTGACTTTTGAGAACCAAAGTAATCTTTAACTCCTGCTAAAACATGATGGGATTTTTAAACAAAGGTCATCTTTCCCTTAGAAGAAAAGTTCAACATCATATTCCAGCCAGGGTTCAGATATAGCTAAAAAGGTTTTACATCTTTGGGTACACTGGGAAGGTTTTTCATATGATCTTTTGTCAAATATCAGAAGGGAGCTATAGGAACACATGGAATTACCACCATACACTAGAGTGGCAAATATTTCTTTTTAGTCTAGGGCAAGAAGGGTCTAAGAAGAGTAGAATAATAACAAGTGTAATTAAAACCTGACATAAACAAGATTTCCAGACTTATTCTGCAAGTTAAAGAAAAGATTGATACAACTGGAAAAGGCACAAATCCTCAGCTTCCATATTTATTTTTATTTTTTTTTAGATAGACTAGTAATTACTGAAATCCTTAAATAAATGTATAGATGGAGAGATATAGAAGTGGGCTATATTTCATATGCATATGTGGCCTGATTCATGTGACTAAAATTCCTGTCCCAAAGTCAATTTTTTTACTGCATAGTGAAATCTATGTAGTAAAGATGACAATTTCCTTTAAAAAAACCCTCTTTGGATATGATTTGGCATATAAACTGGACTCCAGCATGGCTGAGATCTCACTGTACAGAACTGCAAGGGGAAGCATGTACCATGCCACAGCTATCAAAGAAATTAATTCACAATTGCATATACAACCTTGTTGTCACATTTTCCCAAGTATATTTGTTATATGGATCACAGAATTAGGGGTTAGGGGTTGGAAGGGGCCTATAAGATCATCTAGTCCAACCCCCCTGCCAGAGCAGGATCACCTAGACCAAGTCACCCAGGAACGCATGGAAGTGAAGTCCATTTGATATCTGCCTAAGTGCAGTTACAACATCAACGTGGAGGATCATTCTACAGGGATGCACTAATCTGACAAATAATTGCACAATCACTTCTGTACACTGTCCTGGAGCCTCTATAACACTAGGAATTGGGACCATGAGGTTTTTGTCCAAGTATTTACTGCTCTCAGTTGAAGGGATTAATTTCAGTTTTGTATATACACTCAAAATAAATATATTTGCATTTTTAAATGCTAAAATATTTACCATCAAAATTAATAAATCTTTCATTAAAAGTAAATTCTAAATAATCTCTGAGTAGCATTTGAAACCATCATTAATGGATTCTGTTTCAATTTTGATACTTCTTTTTTTTTAAATGTCTATCCTATCAATTTTAAATGTTAAGGTTAACAATGTTTCCTACTATTTGAAGCAAGCTATTACTAAGGGATTGAAGTTTTCTGGTGAATGAAGCTGCCCAACTGCTTTTCATGACAAAGTTGGTAATTAGAAGGCCAATTTAATGGTGAATCGGGCAGAAATATTCAAACAATGACAAATGACTTTAATAATACAGCTTGCAATGTTTGAACAGAAATAAATTTCACTTCTGAAACTCTCGCCTTTTTCTGTCTGCCTGGAAGATAAAACTGTCCAGGAGGTATTTTGTACCCTTTATTCAGTAAAGCTTTCACTAGAACTTAAGCAGGCCAAATAGCTTGCAAATGCAAAATCATCATTCATGTTCTTATGATTTTTTTTTTTCCTGAAGGTAGACTGTGTTGAGAATTCTGTACAAGTCAAAGATTTATTTTTTAACATCCTGCATAACCACTACAATGGTTTTTTATTGTTTTATCTATGACTTGAAGCCCTAACAATATTCTACATTGGCTTCAAAACTGAAAGCTAATTTCAGTGTTTGTCACAAGTTTGTTAAGACCACATGCATTCCACAGTTTGAAAAATTTCATTATTCTGTCCATGCTGGGGCTTCGTAATTGGATAGTAAGGATGTTCAAAGACTAATTTAGTGAATTGCACAATATTTTAAATGGAATTATGCAGGTTTATGGGGCCTCAGGGGATTGAGCTAGGAGCCTCTTGAGAAAATCTGTTTATCAGTAAATGATATTAGCAGCTTTCACCTAGCTTTTGTCTTCATTAAATTGCTGCTCTTCCGATTGAGGGTCACATCTGAGGACTGCTTTGATAATTTGTCATTATTGTCTTGTTTATTGGAGCATAAAGTTGATACAGCAAAGGTTGTGCAGTTTATATACAATGTGCTAGGAAGTTTTCCTTACCAACCCTGCCAACTCTATCATAGTAAAACATATCAGGACACAAGAAAGTATAACTCGTCCAGAATTCGAATGTATGCTATATATATGCTATGTGTGTTATTTTCCTAATATTTTCTAAATGAGCGTAACATTTTATATTCCAGGTTTAATCGGATTGTGTTTTCTTTCCTATAATTTTTAGCCATTA
>JANHGL010007120.1:0-12561 GCA_024611195.1 Ceyx melanurus | reverse complement strand
AATTTATATATTTATTTATTTATTTATTTATTTATTTTAAGGAAGTAAAATTTTGTTTTCTGCTAGGAAACCTTTTTCTCAAACGGACTCTGGATTTACTCTAATGTAAATAAGATCAGAGTTCGTCCCAATATATTGAATTAAAGTTTTCATAAAATAGTGTAAATAGTGTAGACTGAGTCTGTATTTTAAAGCACCAAGGCCACATTTACATTTTTTTTTGCAGTACAGAATTTAAGTAAAATGTTATTTCAATGCTCATATTTAGGGAATAATAGTTATAAATATAGACAGGCTGTATCATCCAAGTATTTGTTTCCTTTCATGTTGTCAGTGCATGGAAAAAATTGCATTTCTCTAACAAAAACTATAGGTGAGATGCACCAATGCTAAGAAGTCTATATAGATTGAGAGACTACTGACCAGCTTTTGACAGGTTTTCTTCTGGCCTCCTGTCTATGAATTACCCTTTAAGACTTTACTTATGTGTAGAGATCATATACTTTTTATAAAATGTATTAATCAGGCTTATTTAAACCACTTGAAAAGGCTTGACAGTATCGCTACATCTTTATGTTTAAATTATCCGGAAGACTAACATAGGAGTGAAAGAGTATTTTTCTTGTTTTCGACTAGTTTTCCAAGAAAAAATGAAACTTCTGAACTGAAACCTATGCACATTTCTATTGAAAATATTTAAATGTGAAACAATGTCTATTGGTTTTTTTTGTTACTTAGTACCTATCATTCTGTAAAAAAATCTTGAAACAAAGTCTTGAAACAAAATGTTTTCATTTTAGATTTTTTTTTTAATTTTTTTTTTTTAATTTAATAGAAAGTACGTTCTAGACAAGAACAAATCCTCAGCATTAGTTGTCTACAACCATGTTATCTGGAACCCTTTACACAGAAAAGTTTTCCTTCACTGGATATTCTGCCTGGATGATGATTACAATTATCAAATCAGATTTTCTTGTTTTATGAAATTTCTAAGTTTAAAGTAAGATAATTCAGCCTTAGTTCAATATTGTTGTGAACAGGATTCATGTGTCAAAAACAAAAATCCCAGTCCCTGCTAATCAAAGTAGATTCAGCCTGAAAGTTTAAGCCAGACTGGCCTGGAGAAATATAACAAAAAATCCTATGAAATTGCAGACATTCCTAGACAGAAAATTTCCAGCTACCCCTCCATCCCATACGTCACATTTCATACAGAGATGTGTCATTCATCTTGGCTACAAGTTATTAGCTCATCCTTCCATCTTTCTTCTTTTTCTCTCCCTTCTCCATGTATAGTTCTCCTTCCCTACAGGACTGATGTTCTCTCTCTTTACACACTGGAGCATTCTGAAATTACTTCAATGTCTTTCTTCAATTTATTTTACCTCTCAAACCTATGTTATCTTTGACAGATCAGTTCTCTCATCCTACTTACTGTGGACATTGCTCAAAAAACTGACAACTTCAGTGAAGTCAATGTACGATTTTTAACAGAGCCATAGAGTTGAAGATTCACAGATATTCACAGATGGTATCTAAAAGCCTTGTGTCTGGATTGTATCAGTAGTTCAGTGAGTAAGTTTAGGTTTTTTTATAAGTTCCTGTGCACAGTTTTATGTCTTAAACATTTCCTGATCTTGGCTCCTTGCTTGATGTTTCCATGCCATGTTTTTCTGCTGCTGCAGAGCCAGTCGAAGAAATAGGGAGCTATAGATACTTTCGTTTTGTATCTCAGCTACAAGGTGTGTCTTATTTTAAGTAGGAAACATCTTGTTATTAACATCTTAAGGTGCAAATAGGCAGAACTTTGTGAATGTGGGATCCTAGGGACGTACAAAAATTTACAGGAAAATGCAATGGTTCCATTATTCCTTTATTTGCAACAGGATAAGACCAGCCCATGTTGTTCACAATCCTAGGTATTTTCAAAGTGTCTCTCTCCAGTGACTGTAAGAGGAACAGCAGTACATGTGCTTCACTAACCAGTAGTTACGTAACATTTAGTAAGGGGTTAGGTGGTCCTGATCCTGTCCATTGTTTCTGCAGCTTTTTCTTTCCTCTGAGGCCAGAAGATCTTCTTTATTTTTTCTGTCTTGGTGAGGTATCAGCTTTAGAAAGGGAACAAACAAAATGGGCCTCTGTTTCCCAGTGACTATTCATTATGCATCAGAGTCATTGTATAAACAGCTGCAGGCATGCAGGTAGCCTAGAGAAATGGAATCTTCTACTCCCCATTTTACTTGGATGTTTTTACCACGTGTGACAGATTTATGCTGCCTCACATCTGAGCTCAGATTGACATCCATTCTAAATGTTTCTGAATCTTGCACACTTAGCTATACAGAGTAGCACCCTCTGTAGGAGCTAAGAGATGGTCAGGAGATGAAAAGGTCACAGAACCTATCTTGGATGAATGGCCCCATCATCATAGGTTGAACTTTACACCAGTTTTCTCTAAGAAGAAAAAAGTCAGCCAGTGATTTTTCTCCTAAGGAATTTATGCAATTCAGGAAAGGAGTAAGTAATACAGTGGTCTCATGTTCCCTCAATCACTTATTGGGTTAGGTGCCGAACTCCAGAAAGAGACAGGATTTCAAATAGTTCTTTCCCTTCAGTGCTTCCCTTTGGCTATTTTAAGCATTGAACGCTCTCCCATTTTTTCCACAACTTACCAATATGTTGCTGTTATGATTCCCAGACTTAGCCACCGAGCATTTCTCACCCCACTGTGAAAAAACCTTTGGAACTGGCATATGAAAATAAGCATGGCATCACTGATTGTCCTGACATTGCATTCGTTTATCAGATGTGGTCCACATGAATACATGGCATGGTAGTGACTCCAGATTCAGAAACTATGAGTCAAATCCTTGTTACCAGAAAGGATATTTGCCACCTATGTCCCTTTAAATGACACCTAAGGCATATCTATACCACAACAAAAATAACAACTGAAGTTACTGTAGGAGGTCCCTGAGTTGGTTTTGGGCAACCTAGAATTTAGGTTGTCCTGAGCAATGTGCTGCTGCAGTCATCACTGTAGTCACACCATCTCAGCTATTGATAAAAGTACAGGCACTTTTGGTTGCAGTGCTATTATAACAAAGTTAGGTGCCAGGGTCTCATTGATGTGGCAATAGCACCGGCAGCTGAGATAGGTCTTTACTGATGCTGAAAACTTCTCCCTGGAGCTCAAATGGAATAAGTGCGAAATATAATCCCAAGATTATATCTGCATAATGTTTTATTTCAGTGGATTTTGTGGAACCAAAACATACAAAGGATTGTATTGACATTGTACCATGTTTCCCATACTATATTCTGTGGAAATTAGTCTGGTAGTAGTTGGTAAGTGGGGAATAATGGTAGTAACAGTCTTTATAGATAACTCTTTTTCCACAGTGAATTTGAAAACAGACAAAATATCTAGTTAGACTACACATCTAATTTTTTCATGACCATAAAAGAGCTAAAAGAAATGCAATACAAAACTGGAACTTTAGCACAAATAATATTCTTGTCTTATTACAACTAAGCTAAACTACACATTATGTATATTTTGCATGTATATAAACTGTTTTGGCATGTGGAATTAATAAATTTATAGAAAAAAAATCTGCAAATATTCTGAAAACATGTGAGGGGACATAGTCATAGGTTAGAAAGGAACTTACAGCTCTTGCTGCTTTGGTGTGTGTACATGCTGCTTGCATTACTTAATTGAATTTCTTTGCATAACTACTGCCTGGATAATTTTTGGATAGTCAGCTGATATTGCAGGCTTGAGTTGAACCAGAACATTGTGATATCTGTGCGTGTATGTATATATATATATATAATTTATTATTTTTTTTAATATCCTAAACAAATTTCCTTAGAGACAGAGTTTCTCTGGGAGACATTGTATATAAACTACTTGATTCTGTTGTAGATCTTTAATGTTTCCATATTTAATTTCATTATAGCAGGAAATTTCTTTTGAATTCTGATCTTTAGAAAAGGGAAGTTTTAGCCCTGAAAGACCCAATAAATTACTAAAACAGGGCAATTTATGATCTTCCATGCATCTCTGCAAAGAAAATTCTCCCTGCAGGTAGACTCAGTCTGTCTAAGATTCAAAGATATTAGAGGCAATTTTATGAAAGGGATCATTAATTATAAAACATGAAATTTTAATAGGAGGCTTCTTTCTCCTGATATTTTGCATGAGCCAAGATCAAAGTAACTCCCATTTGTTGACCTAGTAAGCATGTTAACTGAAAAGATCAGCTCCTCTGTCTGTCCTTTTTAACCTCAGATAAATCATAGAAATTATGTATTTTAGGAAAATGCTCATTTCAGTGTCACATGGATAAATGCTGCTTCTTGTTCATGACAGGGGAGAACTGAGTTCCACCAGTAATGATTATTCATGTTTGTCAAAGATGACCAAGACTTCCATGTTGCATGGTAGAGTGCCTGCTTCTTGACAGGATGCTTAGTTGTGCCTGCTCTTTTGTAACAGGTTTTGTGAATTATTTTCCTTTCATATAGCATGAGTCAGAGACCATGCTCCAGTCAATTAACGCTATTGTGATAATCCTAACTCAGTTGCTTTTTCTGCATGCTTTTGCTCATAAACATTGTTTTCTTGCATTATGACTGAGACCAGAAGGTATTCTTATCACCCTGCATCAATGATCTTTCCCCCTTGTTATTGGCTGATTCCTCCATATTTATGAAAAGATATTGATAAATATATATTTATCATATATATTTATGCATAATCTGAAAATATGATTTGTGATCATTTTATATTTTATTCTAGGTCATTGACAGAATTGTTGAATAGAATTAAACCTACCAGTAGTTAGCTAGAAATGTACCCAGTCAACAAAGATCAGTCATTTACAATTATATTTGGAGAGCTATTAATCAACCTGTTTTTAATCTATTTAATTAGTGCTATATAATATATAGTTCTTATTTAATAAGCAAAATGTCACAAGTCACCAAGTCAAATGCCTCGCAGGATTTAGTATATTATAATCACACAACTGCCTTTAGTAATTAACCACCTAATCACATTACAGTATCAAGACTAAATTTCCAAAAGCCCATACTGATTTGCATTAATTATTTCTTAATGAAGTTCCATATAATCTCTTATTTTGTGCAGGACAATATGTTCATTATCATTTCATCTATTTTCTTTTGGTTTTCCTCAATGAATGTTGAGCTACAAAGTATTTTAAGAGCTATTAAAAAGACAGTAACTATGGCCCAGGGAACTCCTCTTTCAGAAACATACTAAATTTCTTGCATTAAGTTACCTGTTGATTTATTGTTGATTAATTCTGGTATCTGTGTTTTAACTGAATTACTTTCAGACTGGAAAGAGTTTCATCATCTTCTAAAGAGAATGTATCATGCAGATTTTTCTCATCTATGAAAAGACAAATGTTTCTTCCTTTTCTGTGTTACTGCTCACATTGTATAGTAACATGCAACTACTTTTCTTAACGAGTTCTTTTGTTGATTCACTTCAAAAATTCATTTCTCTTTTCTTTAATTCTACTTGTTACATTTCCATTGTCATTTTTCTTTCTTTATAAATTTCCTTCAGTTCCTAGGTCTTCATGTACCTTCAGTTCATATCAACATTTTACTTACATTATATACATACATATAATCTGTACTTTGAAGCTCCTATATCTTCTAGAAGCACTTAATCCTTTGATACTAATAAGCATAAGATTATGGAGAAACAATAACTTATCCATATTTAAAATTGCAATCCCCTGCCTGTGTATGCATCTTATTTTGGTCCTCATCTTCAAATGAAAGTTTGAGGTTTGCATCCACGGTAGAAGTTCCCACCAGATTTGAAGGAAATTAAACACATAGTTAATAAATTATGAGATCTTAAACGTGTTTGTCTTCATAATAATCATATAAAAGGCTAAGATTTGTTTCTGCTGAGCAGAAAAAAAAATGGGAGAGAGACAACATGTTTTATAGGAGTCATATGTATGAGATGAGTGCACAACACTGATGTTCCTCTGAGGAAATGTTGACTTGTCCCACCCCACTTTATGTTGACAGTTCACCAGGGCAAGGAAATCCTCACTTGGTGAGGTCTGCACGAGGTGAAGGAAACAAAACCAATCAATTTATGTAGGAATGAACAAGTATGATCAGGCTAAAGTGCAGTTTGGGGAGGACTAGCAGGGATGACTGAGCTCAGTTGTAGAGACCTAAGAACATTTTTCTTCTGCATCACATTCCAACAGTACCGTGGTACTAGTCAGAGCAGCTGCTGTCATTCATTATACCATATACCAGATGGCAACAAGGGGGTAGACAAAAGCAAAGACCCTTAGATTCACTTTGTTTATCTATCTCCAAAAGTTGTTTTCTTCAACATTGGTGATCTCCCAAGTAAAAACATCTAACGATAATACTAAGATCAAACCAGAAATCAGCCATCTCAAAGTCAAGAAGTTACGCATGTCAGAACTGTCCCAGTTTCCCCAGCCCAATAACTCTTAGTCTAATTGGGATAAAGGGAGCAGGTATCACATCTTCTGGGAAGTGTTTCCTCTGGAAGGATACAAAACCTGCAGTACTTCCAAGGGGAGTGCTGAGGCAACATCATCATGTTCTCACCATCTCTTTCTTCTTCTTTCTACTTCCCTTCTGTTCCCCAAAGGAATACTTTTCTACAAAAGACTGATTTTATCTTTTTCTGCAGAGTAGGACAGTTTCAACAGTGTGATTTAGGAAGACTTGTACTGTCCCTTCTCTGTATGTCCCACACATACAAGATTGAGGCTGTGCACCATAAAGCCAAGCTCAAGTTATAGCGAGATCTCCCTGTTTCTGAACTAGTTCTGTAAGAATTATTTTATTATATGAAAGGAAGAAATGCACACTTTATGAAAAAGAGTGGGTGTGACTGTGAATTTCAGGGTTGCTGCTGTGTATCAAATGTGATTCAACACCTCACATGTTAAGACTAGCAAGGCATTTAAACAGAGGAAACTCAACTGGAGAAATCTCAATGGCTTTATGATTCCTGGATGCTCAAGCAATAGAGTTTATTTCCATAAATAAAATGTATGGGCAAACCACAGACAATCTGAATGTCTCAGACACTTTAGTAGTTTCTGCAGGCTTTTCTAGATCACTCTCCACTTTTGGAAACAGGCACCCAAACCTTCTGCTTTTTTGTCTTCTGGTACTGAAAATAGTGTATCCTTAGCTTCACTCAACACTGACTCCAACAGAAGAGCTTCCAGCATGTGCTCAGCAAACACTTTTGCTGAGCCTGCTATAAATGGGTCCTCCAGAGCATTGTACAACTTCTTCCAAAGGTAATAATTAGAATTTTTTGGACCAGTAGGACAAGCTGATTGCCATTAGGAGTGCCTTTTTTCTCCCCATTACCACATTTGCACCGATGTTTGTTTTTGTTATTGTAAAAGTAAAGCATGACTGCATTTTCCTCCTCTTCTTTTTATCCTAATGCTCAGTTTGCCCCCTGAACTTTTTATATACCCCTGTGTTTCACACTGTTTGATCTAGCTATCTAAAATCAGAGAACACATTGGTTCACAGCATCCAGAACTCTATATTAAGAAATTAATTTTGAAAACAAAGACTTCCATCTTCCTCAGCTTTATCACTTCAGAAAGACATGTGAGTTCACAATGAAGGCCATGATTCAAGCTGGAGCACATTCTAGTTCATTCCAGTTTCCATGACTCCATGTGGTACCTTTCTGTGAGCTGCACATTGGTACAGTCTTGTGTTGAGATCCATCCCTTGGAAGCAAAGGTGTGAATGAGGCTGCTTTAGATCCTTCAGCATCATCTTGATACATAATAGTGCCAGGTATATAGCAAGAATCCTTGGGACCAAGTGTTAAAACCCTTGTCACAGATGTAACCTCACGTGAGCTTTAGATATCCTATAATTCCATGAGATCTTCATTTATACCCAAATCACACAAGAAATAGAATAAAAGATTACTCTGTAATCTTCTCTAACTGACGGCATGATGTACAATTCATCACCACAATAGCATCCTTCTGTTGCCCCATTCTGTGTTTGGAAAATGCTTAAAAGACTTTAATTTCTAGATCACTTAATATGATATTGATCTCTGTTTTTTCATAGAGCTCACTAATCTGGTTGTTGTTTTTCCTTGTCAGTGTTATTAGTAACAATAAAGGAATTTATTACCTGCTGGCTACCATCAGTCATCTGCAAGAGGAAATAAGATATTCACACTTCTCGTTAAGCTTGACAC
The DNA here is from genome assembly GCA_024611195.1 of Ceyx melanurus. Lineage (NCBI taxonomy): Eukaryota > Metazoa > Chordata > Aves > Coraciiformes > Alcedinidae > Ceyx > Ceyx melanurus. The sequence continues at coordinate 4,268 of JANHGL010007120.1, read as the reverse complement.
AAGTTTAAAATATTTGACAAAAAATGTTTGGTGTTGCTTTGTTTTTTTTTTTCAGCTTTGTTTCTGTTCTATATCTACCAGAAAGCCCCACCCTTTTTATTACTGCATTTTCCTCATTTTTTTTTTTTATTTTCCACAGATGAGTCCTTTATAATCAGAAGTATTTGCATCGGATTAAAAAAGAAACTGATCTGAATTTCATATTTTAAGGAAACTCTGAAATCAATACTTCACTAGGCAAAAGAGGAACAAGTAAACAGATTATTTTGTTAGCTGGTCAGAAAGATCCTTTTTAGTAAGTACTAGGGAAAGAACAATTGGAGATTTCTCTAGATGTCATTGCAGAGAACTCAATAAGGAGATATACTTCATATACTGAAAATTTAAAAAATGGATGGATTTAATAAGATGCTGATAAGGACAAGATTAACATTATATAAACCTTAAATGATGACATAGCCAGTTATCTCATTTCCAAAGATATGGTTGTGACTGAATTTCCTCATAATATGAATATGTCTCAAAAAGCAGCAAAATTAACACTGATGAGTTATTGTCTCATGGGCATCAAATGTAAGGGTGATTCATCACATTCATTCATCACAAAGCAAAGGTTTAAATACAGAAGTCAGGGCCTTTCTTCTGACTTTTTCTGGTGTGAGGGCAGGAAATGGAGACTAGGGCAGCCTAAATACACAATTTACTACAGACATCTACACCGGAGCTTGTTGTCTGACCTTCCTTTTCTGGACTTGAAAAAGGAGGTACACCACAAAGTAGGCCATAAAAACAGGTAAGAGAAATAATATCACAAACAAGTCTGTTTCTCTCCAAGATGAGAGCTGACCGTGACTAAGGTGGATACAGATGTCTCTGTGGCAGACATACAGTTAGTGGACCTTCACAACCCTCTTGTTTAAGGGATGTCAATGTTGGTTATATCGTAAGGAAATCAGGTGTATTCTGTGTAATCCTTTTACTGTATATCTATGTTTCACAGGCAATTTCAGAATCCATTGACCAATTTCTACAGTTGTGTGTTGTTAGTTTCAATGTAATTTGGAAAAGAACAGTGGTCTTAAGGATGTTTGGATTCTCAAGCAGTTAAAATTACTATCATTCTTTACTTCAGAATTATTTCCCCTCCCCTCCAGAAGACTATTGCTAGTGTCTTTCCTAAATGAAACTCCTATGAATGATGCTCTGTTTGCCTAGTATAAAACCATGCTAATCTAGAATTTCTCTAATTCTCATTTGGGGTACTTTTCTGACCTTTTTGAAGATATCCACTCCTCTGTTTTATCTTTAGCTGTCATGTAGGGCAGGTTATGATTCTACAGTTCATAAAACAGAATTAATCCCACAAAATTTCAGCAGTGTCTATTTTATTCACTCCTTTTTTTTTTCTTTTTTTTTTTTTTTGTATTTTCTGCCTGTTTTTCCCCTTGACTGTTGATATTCTAGATAGATGAGGACCAGAGTAGCAACACTGAACAGAATTGTCAAGTAGAAAGAAAATGAGGAGACACATAAAAGATATTGAAAGAGGTCAGAATTGATGGGTTTAAATTAATGAGATTCCAGTTAGACATCTGGGAATCATTTCTAGCAGTAAAGTGGTAGACTAAGTTGACTAAAGAGGCCGTTAGAGATTCATCAATGGAAGTTTTTACAAAGAGGTTGAACAAACCTCTGTCAGGACTGGTACACTTTTAACAGTTCCTGCTCTGAGGAGTCTATTAGATTTGCATGAATTACGGTCCCCACTCACAGAAGTTATATTAATAACCACAAGAGTGTCATGATGCAAAAGATACACAGTAGAGTCTTATCAGGAAATAACACTACTGCACTGTTGAAGGCATGTGCCCTTCAGAGATGGAAGGGGACAAAATTTTTTGGTGTGCTATAGATACACTTTCTTGGTGACTTCTTTCTTCCCCAATATTCTCTCTAGCTATTTGTTGATCATGAGGCTTGGGAATCTACCCGTTTCCAAGATCTGAATGCATGCTCTAACCAAGTCCTTTGCTCACAGATGGGATAAGAGTCTTTTCCTTATGTGCCCCAGGAAACCTGAGCCTAAGGTCAACAGAAAAGACTGAGTCTCCCAAAAAGTTCCCCTTTCTGAACACAAATGATGCTGGGACCATGGTACCCTTCACTAGTATTCTGTCTTCTTGTTCTCCCTTCCTAACTGATTTGCATTCCTTCATGTTTTTATCCTGATTTACTTTTTCTTTCTCTTCCTCTTCTTAGTTACCTCCTCATTTGACACTTATAATTTTTCTTGACCATTTTCACTCTAATATCTTCTGCTTATATCCAAACCGTTTGTTTCTTAGTTATATTTTTTCTTTCTCATAAGTAAATAGCCTCATTTCAAATTTGAATAGGTCAGGATAATTACATTAAAGTAAGTTCTATGTAAATATAGAGAGTTGTGGAGGTTTACTATTATTATGACAGTAATTAGAAAAAACTGTACCTTTGATTGAATTAGACAAGTTTCATTGCTTGAATTATCTTCTCTCTGTAGTCCATGGTACACCATGGTCCACTACATCACCCTATGACAAAAATGATCAGATTTTGTATTTGTATGTGTAATTTTGAAACAAGTTATAAAACTGTTCTAGTTTTTTTTTCTCTTTTTTCTTTTTTTTTTTTTCTGTGAAAGATTTTTCTTTTAGACTCAAAGTAAGCAACATAGTTAGGCCAGTATTTATGACTTCTTATATGAAATAATTATTTTACAATCAGAACATCCATCTCTCAGTCAAAATCTGAGTTCTGTATATATTTCCTAGAAAATATCTATTATTCAAATAATATATCTATATATTCTTTGCAAGAAAATATCCTTCTGTATTGCCCTGTAATTTATTTCACAAAACATGAAAGTAGTGACACACAGGTATACATGCACATACATATACATTTATATAACCTTTGTTTAATAGATGTATATGTAGCTCTAGGACTAATTAGAAGAGAGAGAGATAAAAATAAAGGTAAACATATATTAAGAGGAAACACAGCAAGTTGACCAGCTATCTCTGGAACTGTAAAATTTAGAGAAGGGGTAAATTAAATAGGGTGGAACATGGGGATACTTATTAAGCCATCAGCAGGGAGCAAGATGATGTCACATCTAACAGAGAGAGTAAAACTCATGTAAAGTTGGATGAGATCCAGTTTGTGCTGTAGATTTATGTAGTTAATTTTGTCCCTTGACTGCATTCAGATGAGCATTTCTCCTCAACATACACCAAGAAAACTGCTGCATTATAGCTGTGCTAATGGTAATCAGCATGCTAATGAGCACCAGAAGGTTGTTAAGGAAAAAAGAGATTCAAAGATGTATAACCTAGAGGAGAAGATGAAGTAAATCTTTAGGGAATGCAAGTGTCTTGTTTGTAGGTCATAGATTATTTACTTTGGTCATTGAGGAGTACAGGGAGTTTAATTTAAGGATAGAAAAATATTAAGCTTTTTGAATTTTAGGAGCAGCTTAACTTAATTATATATATTCTTATGAAGCAGAAAATGAACAGAGCTGGATTGTTTTTATTGTATTCTAATGTGTTCCTTGATAGAGAGTATACAACTGTACTTTATCTCTTTCACAATATGAATCTAACAGTTATGCTTAATATAAAATCAGAATAAAACTACACTTAACAGCATTTTGTATTTTGCTAATGACAGAATAAAAGAGGAGAGGCTTTGCACAAAGAAAATCAGAGCAAGAATGTCAAAATATAAACATTAAAAGGGAGCAAAATCAGAGAAAAAACTAAAATCTATTAATGTAAGAGATGCCAGAGTGTTAAAGGAACCATGCAAAATAGTAGTTATAAAATTAGTGCATTTGCATTATTTTCTCAGAGAGGAATGAGACTGAATAAGGACTATATATGTTTTACGGGAAGCCCTTCGGGAGGGGGAGACCTTGCAGAAATAGTGAGAAAATAGGGTTATAGGATGTGCAACAACTCTTATAATCTAGGAAGACAAGATTTACTTGTACTTTAAAAAAAACCAAACAACTCCTTTTATCAACTAGGAGCTGCAGTAGTTGAAGCTATTGCCCCTCGTCCTGTCATCTTTAACTAGGACAAAGAGGTCAACCCCCACCTCCCTACAACTTCCCTTCAGGTAGTTGTAGAGAACAATAAGGTCCCCCCTTGAGCCTCCTCTTCACCAGACTAAACAATCCCAGCTCTCTCAGCCTATCCTCATAGGAGAAACTCTCCAGACCCTTC
>JANHGL010007119.1:0-23720 GCA_024611195.1 Ceyx melanurus | reverse complement strand
TATTCCAGGTGAGGTTGGCCAAGGCTCTGAGCAGCCTGGTCTAGTTGAGGGTGTCCCTGCTCCCTGCAGGGGGGCTGGAGTAGATGTAGGTCCTTTCCAGCCCTGCTAGCCATTCTGTGATTCTGTCCAGAAAAAGTCAGTAAGAGTGTGAAAAAAATAACTAGACCCACATGACTCCATCTTGCCCTGTTGTGACATGGGAGAACCACGAAGAATAAAAGAAAAAAAAATCTTCTTTATTTAAGCAAATATTTTTTGTGAATACTTTAATGAGTGCAAAAGATGTGATGTGGAGTGAAAGAGAAAATATAATCTTCAAATCCCAGGAAGAAATAACACTGTTGTTTTCATATAAAGCCAACTGCAAACCCAGATGGTTGTGTTTATCTCCACTCTGTCTTAGCATTAAAGCCTCACCTGTAGCCACAATGACCTTGATGCCTGTCACTGAGTCTGAATTGAAAAATACACAAAAAGCTTATTCTGTGATATACATGAGGAAACCAGGATAATTCACCTGTAATTGCTTCCCTTTTGTACTATGGAAATGCAGCCATGTAGCTCTGAAATTTAGGAAGCTCAGTTTCATCAGGCAATCATGCTAATGATATGAGGAATTGCCCTCACCTATCTGCAGAATAAATTTTTGAAGAGTATCTACAGCAGTTCTTTGCTGGTTCTCAGCATCACTGTGTCTCCCCTTGTTCTTATTACACTGTTCAAGTCAGCTTCTCCCAATTGAAAAATGTTTGAGAATCAAGAGCTATTTTTTCATATAAACTTTCCATGCTGGCTGAAATCTGGGGTTTTAACTAGTTTATTGCTTTGTTTGCTGGTTTCAATGGTTTGCCATTTGTTTTTAATTTCTGCGAATACAAAATAGTTCCTTTTTAAGCTCCCTATTTTACCTCTGTAATTTCCTTGTTTTAAAGACTTTTCAGGTTTGAAACTGAAGCCAAGTATTTCACTTCTGATTTTAGTAGTTTGTTTTTGGTTTGTTTTTTTTTTTATTTTTTTTATTTCGTGGAAGGAAGTGAAAGCCCAATGAAAGAAAGTTGTTTGGGGTGGGTTTTTTTGTTTGTTGGTTGGTTTTTTTGTTTGGTTTCGGTTGGATGTTTTTTTGTTGTTGCTGTTGTTTAACTGAAATACTTGCTTTCATCAAAATTTTCTCAACAGGTCTAAACCCTGTTATGTATATGCTGCTGTTCATGTTACACTGGTGGATGTAGTAGTCTTGTCTGTCCTTAATCTCTGTCAATGCAGGAGATGCAACAAGAGGTTTCTTAACCTTGAGGACTGGCTGCTGGAAAATTAAAAGGCTGTTGTAGCCTAACTTAGATAAGGAGACACAACAATGGGACTTTTATTCTCTGGTTTTATTTTCTTGGCATTTAGGTCTTCTCTAGATCTAGATGTCATCTGTATGAAATATATAAATATATATATAGTAGTAACTATTATTATTTGTTGCATGCTATGCTAGTATATATGTTGACATCACACCTGCTAGCACAACAGTGAGTTCCACTCAGCATATTTATGGTTAGGTTTGTGTATACATCACATCCAAAACTGTTTCTGACAGCAGTTTTGGAGGAAAGCAATTCATCAGTTGTACAGATATTTGCAAGGTCTTTCTCCCAGGCACATAGGGAAACACATGAACATATATCAAGATTCTGAGCTGCTTCTTTGACAATATTATACTGGACACGGATGCTAATGGTGGGACGAAAGGAGGAAAGAGGCAGTAGGTGTTATACATATCTCTGACAGACACAACAAACTTCTTACTATTGTTTCAAAGGGACCACCAGCTGCTCAAAGTGTACAGACCTTCTTTGAAGGTCCTCACAGCACATCCTGCACTGCATTTTTCTAGGCTTTGGGATGAAGCCTGCTCGAGGCAGCCATTGCCTGACAACCTCAAGGCTTCCAGCAAGGCTCTACACACTATTCTTCATGTTTCCCAGCATTCATACTACAGGCAAAGAGAGGGAAGCTGCAGATGGCACTGCTTTGCAGACAAAAATTTGCAGTTAGTAACATGAGTTGTTTTCCAATGGTGCCGAAGGGTTATACAGGAACACAGCAGAGATGTCCCCACAGGATGCTGCATATGTCCACTACTAGCATGAAAGCACTGTCATTTATTCAAAATGATCTATTAGAAACTTGGAGCCAGCTATATAGTGAGAGCTGTGGCTACAGTTATTATGTGTAAGTATACAAATCAATCTCTTCAAATAATTTCACTATAAAATTCATCTTCTTGCTTAAAAAAACTCTTATATTCATTCAACTACTTCATTTCCAAAGTCAGTAAGATAAAAAACTAAAGTTAATCCTACACTGCAGGAAGACTATTCACATGGAGAAATATATCCTGGTGCAGGAAAGCTTTGTGATCCATAATGTTGGTGATATTCTTATACAAAATATTTTTCACCTGCTTTTAGTCAGTGCTGTAATTGCTTGGAGCTTTTTCAACTGTGGATGTTGCACAGAACTTCTAAAATTAAGACATCCTCTTAGTAAATTGTTGGAAGCCAGTTCAAAGCATAGCACATAGGGTGACATTCCCTGTCTTACATCTCATTTAATGAATGCCTTCAAATGCAGTCACAAAGACCTTTTAAATTAAATTCCATAATTGGGCTTAGAACCTGAAATCAACTTACCTCCACAGAAATCAACAATTCTGTTACCACAATTGCACAGAGCCTGGGAGTGGGTGAAATTGTGCAGGCGGAAACAGAACATAATTTCTGCTTTCTTGGTGCTGGTAATGTCATAAACATCCTGACATTCTGATATTATTGTGTTAATGTTAAAATATTTAGTTGATGCAAATAGGAATCGAGAGGTAATATTCTTTATATGGCATTGCCCAGAGCAAAGTAAGAACACCATGACAACAAGTAGCCTGCAAGCTGTCATGTTATTTGTGTTCAGCTTGCAGAACAGCTTATAAAAAGCTATCAGCTGACAGGCATCCTGAACATCAATAGTAATTGAGAGAGAAAGAATAAAAGAATAGCAAATGGTGAACATTAAAAAAAAAAAAAAAGACAAAAAGAAAAAAAAAGCAGAATAATACACCTTAGAAAATAATTTTCCATACACTTTGAGTTTTCTTAAATAACAGTCATGCATTTAAAAAATGTAACTTTTCAAATAAAACCCTTGAGTGCAACCACTTTAGCGTTCAGACATCACCATCACAATAATCTTTCATTATTTAAGATTTTGGACTAGCTTATTGTTTTGTCACATAAAGGGGTATTAAATGCCTATGAAGGAATGAACCCTTTCATATTGGTGAACTTGACCAGGTCACTGTCCTGGGGAAATTCAGTTCTAGGAAAAAAACAATATGTAAGAGACCACATATTACACAAATGGCTTAGTTGCACTAGGACTATTTGTGAGAGTAAAGTGAGTGTGATTTAGTCTTTTAACTCTTATTGTTTCATTTGGAATTTAAAGTATGTGAAATGATAGGCAGGTGTTTTAAAATCTGAATTTTTACACAACATTTCACCAACCTGCTACAATTCTATGGTGTCCTTCAATGAATAGACTAGGTGTAGAAAAAAAAAAAAAAGTTGATACAAAGCTAAAGAGACTTACTGATTGGCATTTCTAGCTGTCCCATGTTTTTCTGTATACCTTGACACCTAACATTGACATATATCAGGAAATACAGATACACTGCTACTACTGAAGATACAAAGCAGTGTGTTAGCAATTACCAGTGGAAAAGGGAAATTTGTCAGAAAGAATGCAGAGTACAATTAAGATATGTAGCTAGAGAATACTGATTTTTTTCCATGTCACAGATTCAGCATAACTGATTTCCTTGAATGACACATGGGATCTATTAAACTACTTTTACAGTATACTGCACCACTTTTTGAATACCAGGGAGCTGAAAACAAGCTCATAATTTGACTTCATTAATGATGCATCCTACTAAATGTATGAAGAATTCTGCTGACAGTCCATCTGTTTGCTGTCAGCTAGGAATCGATAGCATGGCCCTACAACTGCATCATCTGCACAGGAACTTCTTGAAGAATTTGGTGAGCAATCCCTAGTAAGTAAAGTGCTTAATGGTGCTTGTCTTAGCTGCCACTGTAAGAAATTAACATCTCTATTTTACTCTAGGTGTTAAGAGAACAAAAGAAACAAAACACAAACAAACAACGCACTGACACATTATTCATGCCAGGGAATGAGAGAGGAGAAAATAAATAAACAGACCATCAAAGGTAAGTTTCCTGTTTTTGGACCTAATAAATGTACTTCTGAAGTTTACAGCACTACTCAGTAGTTTTCTGAAATACAATTTTTTGATCATCTTGAGAAACACTACTTTGAATGAACAGGGCCACTGATATGATTCACTGAGGAAAAGAAAAATTTTATTACTTTAGTATCTAGTTTTTGTCATGTGTGAGTTTAGATGAAGATTAACAGAAATTAATGTGTCAGTTTTCTTTGCTATCAAGGGATTTTAATAAAGAAGGTTGAGTAAGTTCAGAGGAGGAAGATGAACCCACATTGCCTGGTTTTGGATAAATGCTATAAACTTAAGATTACCACTTAAAAGGATCATCCTCCTGCCATGAGTTTTGTGCCTCATTTTAGATAGAAGACAAGTCCTCCTTCCAGGAGGATGTTCCAGATGTGGAACCCACCAGGTGATGATTTTTTGAGACTCTGAGTAACTTAGAATCATTGAATCATAGAGGTTGAAGGGACCACTGAAGATCATCAAGTCAAAGCAGGAACACCCAGGGTTCCACACGGGAACACATCCAGGTGGGTCTTGAAAGTCTCTAGAGAAGGAGACTCCACAATCTCTGTGCAGCCTGTTCCAGAGCTTTGTCACTCTCACAATAAATAAGTTTTTCCTTGTGTTGAGGTGGAACTCCCTGTGTTTCAGCTTGCTACTATTACCTCTCATCCTATCACAGGGCACCACTGAAAAGAGACTGGCCCCTTCTACTGGATACCTGTACTTCAGGTATTTGTAAACATGAATAAGATCCCCTCTCAGTCTTCTCTTTTCCAGGATAAACAGCCTAAAGTCTCTCAGCCTTTCCTCCTAAGAGAGATGTTCCAATCCTTCCATCATCTTTGTAGATCTCCGTTGGACTTCACTCGTGTTCCTGTCTCTGTTGAACTGGGGTGATGAGAACTGGACACAATATTCCAGATGTGGTCTCAATGAGGCAGAGTAGAGGGGAAGGAGAAACTCCCTTGACCTGCTGGCCACACTCTCTTTTACGCACCCCAGGATACCACTGGCCTTCCTGGCCACAAGGACACACTGCTGTTCCATAGCAGTGGATAACTTACTGTCCACCAGGACACCAAGCCCTCTGTGGGACTGTATTCCAGTGGGTCTACCCCAACTTCTCACAACAGAGAAGAGTTGCAGCATTTCCTTGTGATCTAGATAAGCCAATCCACTGCCTTTAAATGGCTTCGATGGGACTATATCTTTACTGTACAGGTATTCACTGCACCTAACATTGGTAATTAGATTCTAGATAGCTTGTCAGGTGTCAGAACATCCATGTTCCCATTTGGATTCAGCACTGATGAGTTTCACAGTGCCTGGAACAAAACAAAAACTGGGATCACATTATCCTGGGCAAGAATGGTAAGCACTGAGTCATTCACTGCAGTGCTGAACTTCTTGTCACAGCTATGAACTTGAACTACCAAGGTCTATCTGGCTAATGCACAGCACAACAGAGAAGAGGTCATTTGGGCCAGCAGCACTGGGATCTCTAACATCTGCAAAGGACACACTGGCCTGCCTTTCTCCCATATCCAAAAAATCTCACCTGAAATATTTAATTTATATGCTACAGAACTATAAACAGCTGAGTCAAACCTGCTGGCATTTGCATTATGAATGTTGATCCAATTACTGAAATTGCCAGCTTCTAGCACCTTGATGTAAGAACAAAATAATGATTTACCACAGGCTTTTGGAGAGCACCTTTCATTCCAGGCCACCCTTAAGTGTGCTATGAACTCATGCATAAGCTATATATAGGAAGCACTTCACCCACCCGTGAAAGGCAGCCACCTACAGGATGAATCATTGAGCATCCTTACAGCTCCAGTCATCAGGACCCAGCAGATCTGAACATAAAGCAAACAAGGATGGTACACTGCTGATCCTCAGCTCCCTCATGTTTGTTTTTCTTCTCATTTATTCAGGCACTACACCAAAGGAAAACAGTTTATATTTTTTGTAATTTTTTTCATTATGCAATTTCAAGGCTAATATTAATTCATTATTAAGAACTGTGCTGTTGCAAAAATACCCCTTCAACCCACAGAATCCAGAATGTCTCCTGATCACATATTTGTAAGGTTATAAAACTTCATCACATAGCTGTAAGATTACATACATGACATCATCAGTAATATATCTCATATGTTTTCATAGTAATTTGATAATTTTCTATTACAGACAAAAAAGACACCTTTCTGTCACTAGTGCCATCTCCAGAACTGTTCCTTCAACTTTTCCCATCTCACTCCACTTAGCCCACAAAAAGTTAAAACACTGTCACTCCCTGGGATTTGTCAGCCCAGAGAAGGTATTTTTCCATTGTGATTACATTTGTGTCTCAAATACTGTAAATATCCAAGTCAGCAGCAGCTCTAGGAGTGAAGAAAAGCACTGCCTGCACTGTGCTGACACTAGCTGGGTACTGGAGTGATCTTATTGAGTCTGCTGAACCCCAGCATAACCCCAACAACTTCTGAGTGTTTTCACTCAGTAGGGGCCAGAGACGTATAACTTGCTATCCAGCAATAACCATGAAGGAGTCCTACTTGAAAGCTGAAGGTATCACTGTCAAGAGATTTTATTTTTTAAAACATGCAACAAGATTATATTCCATGTGGGAGCTGCAAAAAATCTCGTGGAAACAGCATAGCCCTAAATTTCAAAATCAAATGCTTTACTAAAGAGATCTTTTAAACCTTGCAGAATAAGATTTTTATGAGCTACTTCATTTTCCTCAGCTTTTAGCATAAAGAGTTTCTTGAATTTTTAATACAAAAAAAAAAAGAAACGAAGAACAGGTTGAAAGTATGTGCTGAGCTCTGGAAACAGCTGCAATTCAACCTTTCTTTTGGCATATGTTAATTCAAAGAAAGCTCATATTTTTTGAAGTGTTTTCTCAGTGGAAACAGTATTGATATTTGATTCAAAAGACAAGTCTTATTCTCCATATTATAGATCTGTAACAGAGTTTAAATTGTTTATAGAGTTATATAATGTTACAAAAATACAGTTCACATTAAACCACACCCTTAAATTTTACAGATCTCAACTATACTTTTGTTATTACTGTAACAGCAATTTAATTATGTTTATTTAACTGACAACTATGTTTATATATATTCTGACAATAAATAGTGAGTGTTCAGCATTGACAATCCAAGAATTGTTTCCAAGAGAGTTGAGTGGCCAGCTCAACAACAGCTTTGCTTTTGAGCCTTTGGAGAGATAAATATAATGGTCTTGGACCCACAAAGGATCTTAGCGTAGTGAAAACTAAAATATTCACCTTCAGACTTGCCACTTGTCATCTCACTCTGGAGCAATATAATTTATTCAATCATACAAGAATCCCAAAGGTGCATCTAACCCACTGGGTTGCAAAGTTATTCTCCTTCACAGGCCCTTGTGATGGTATAGAGAGTGGGACAGGTTTTGGAAGTGAGTACAGAGAAAGTCATTAAAATATGCCCTGCCTTGATGTACTGGCATACTCACTTGAGTACTTTCCTGAATTTTCTATGAAGGTACCTGAGCTTCCTGTCAAGAAAAAATATTACTGTGATTCCTGACTGTATGGATTCCTCATCCTCCAGTCCAGACTACAGGCCAGCTTCAATATATTTCTTCTCAACTACTTTGGCTTTACTTCCTGGTTGCTCTCAGTTCCTGACTTTCCAAGGTTAAGTTATGCAAAGATAAGCTTACATCTTGGCAACATCTTCTGTCTCTCTTTGTCTCCATTTTCAAAATAAGAAAACTATTTCTTCATTTTATAGGGCATAATGCCAAATAAAGTACTGGGACAAAATGCTCAGATGTAGACTTTGGTGACTGAAGAAACTCCTTATGAAGCAACATTCCATGAAAGCTCTGGCAAACCTGGTTATGACTGAGTCTTCCACACTTCAACTCACTATTCCTAATTCATGGAAATGTCTTTGGTTGTTCTGACCTCTGGAAGCTCTGGAAGATTGGTACTTATGTAGTACTGTTTCATTTCCATTTTAGAAAGATCTAATCAAATTATGTACTTCTTCCTCAAAAATTATTAATTGCAAAATTAACATTTTTAGAAATAATTTTCTTCCATGGAAAATTTAGAAACTGTTTTAATCTCCACAACAAAAAAAAAACTTGTTCAAAATACTCTAAATTCACAGGAAACAAAAGTGAATTTAATCTAGCTTTGATCTAAACAGTAAAGCCTTATATAGCAGCAGAGTGTAATTTCATCTTTTAAAGAGCTATTAAAATTCGGAAGGTTTGTTGTGATAAATCTCATCCTGTAGACAGAATTTTAGTGGCAAAATTTTATGCTATCTCATGAAAAATGCTGTCAAGGTCATAATACTACTACTATAAATAGAAACATGCACAGTTTACCTCAGTTTTTACTTAACCTCAAGATCCTTCTGGATTGTTGTCCTCTATGGGCTCAAACAGCCTCATAGCAACTAATACTTGATTTGGTGAAATTGCTTTAAAATCAAGACACAATTAAATAACCTCAGACAGCCATGAACTGATGTGAAGCTCAGTGTACTTCCACATTCTGCACTTATTTCTTCCCAATTACAGTGCCTCATTTAATTTTCAATAGAAAAGAACACTGAAAGTGAATTAATAAAAATACAGATTACAGTTTACACCCTAGATCATTAAGGTTAACTTGGTAATTCAAAATAATTCCCTTTTCCTCCCTACTTGCCTATCTGATCCCAGTAGAGTTCCTTGGATTATCTATTAATTGAGGATAAAATTGAGAATAGTACTTAGGCATCTAGATTGTGATGTATGCAGGAAGCATGAGTTATATGCAACAAAAAATCTTTTTATTCTGCTTAGATTGAAAAAGTGAAAACTCCCCTACATTATCAGTGTTATGCTGCTGTGCATACCTCAAAGTACTGCCTCAGTAACCACCTTCAGGAGTCACACATTCCTCAGTGGATGTCTTATGCTGCATCCATTGAGGAATCCTATTAATGTATATTTGCAATTGCAATCCTTCAGTCAGATTGGGGTCTTTTTGTTTTTTTTTTTGGGGGGGGAGGGGTTGGTTTCCCTCTGGTGATATTAAATGTTTGACCGAGTTTATTCGCTTATACTTCTTCCCATTCTCTGCCAATTGCTTTCTTTCTTCCAAATGCTACCAGTATCAAAATCATCATCATGATACAAATAATGCAAAAGGACTCTGTGCTTTATAGACTGATTTTTACCATTTGTATGTAATTTGCATAGGCTATATATCACCTAACTTTAGCCATCCAGAAACAAATACTTTGTTGGACTACCCTTAAAGTCAACAAGAAGTCTTGCACCTGCAGGGCGTGATTATCCTCAGTGATTTGAGACATCTGTCTTAGGCTAAGAGGTACCAACCACACCATTTATAATTTAGGTATCTAGTCAAAGACAGGAAAGATGAAACCTCACCCTTAAGATAAGACAAGTCTCTGCATCTGATACCTTTCCTACTTGGAGCCACAATGGTGAATAGTTCTGTGACATTTGAAAAGTCGAGTGCAAGCTCTTGCTGTCACATATGAATGTGACAATAATAAATGAATTATCATTTATCAAATGTCACAAAAAACTGTTTTGGGTCTGCCAGCCTACTCATACCAATAGGGGTTCATTCTGTTAGGATGGAAACACAGCAGCTGGATGAGCTTTCAGAGATCTTGGAGTCCCTAGGGGAACAGGGTTCAGGTCACCAGGATTGGGACATAAAACACTCTATTTAAAAAATATCAGTGTGCAAACTGTACAGCACAGGTTTGTAGAAAGAAAAGTTACATATCCTGAGTGACTTCATTTACTAAGGACAACAGATGAACATTTGAAGTCTTTAATAAAAGCAGAAAACTTACCTACTGATGAATCAGTTAACAGAGTTTCTCCAATACAAAATAAAAGTCAAACTATGATAAATGTTTCCCACTTGTTTAAGTAGGCAGTACACAGCTGCAGTAAAGATTTTTGGCATTGGTAATTCCCAGACACCTATCATGATATACTGTAGAAAAAATCATTTGACATTTTCTTCTAATGAGCACTCAGAAATTTTGCTAGCTGCCAGTACAAATATTTTAACAGGCTGTTGGAACAGAGAGGAAAAATGGGCTGCACTTGGGTAGGAAGTCATTAATTGTTCAGACCACATTTTTCTGTGCATTTCCATACGTAAAGTTAAACTAGTTTTTATCAGTGACTTAGAATAATTACCCCTGTGAAGAAAATAACTATTTTGCACAAAGCCTACTTCATCCGAAGAACAGATTTAGTATTTTAGAAGAATTACAAATGAATAAACATGCAGTTGAAGTACTTTGAATTGGTGAAATGGATTAGCATTAAATAAATTTGAAATCAATACTAACAAATATAAACCTCCTTAGAGCCAGAATAGAAATGTAACGTAGCCATTCTCAAATAAGGCTAAGGATTAAATGATGAAATATTTGACAGAAGCTAATGAGCCATCATCATAAGCAATAGGGTGTTAAAATGGAAAAAGGGAATTACTATGAACCACATTTGTTCTGATTAATTTTTAAATTTTTCTGAGTACATTTTTTTCCCACATGCTATGAATTCTGAACTGTTCCTTTCATGCCAATTTGGAGCCAAAACTAATGGCTTGTGACCATATAATGAGTTACAATATTTAACTTGGATTCTGTGATCCCAAATTTATTTCAAAGCATTGGTATTTTTATTCTACATGTGGCGGTGCAGGGAAAATGTCCTCCTAGTGATAGGGAGTGACAAAAATGTTCAATATTGTGAGATACAAAATGTACACCTTCACCCTTTACCTCGTCCTTCCCTATAAAGAGGAAAGCAGAGGTAGCATTCACAGACCACTCATAAGCAGTGCACATCCAGTTCTCAGCAAGTGAATGAAGCATCTTTCCTAACATGGCAGTGCAGTGTGGTGCTTGGAAGAGGTGATCCAAGTGACCTGACAGTTCCTGCTAATGTCTTTCTACGCCAATTCATCTGAAGTCACTTAGGAAAAGCTTTTTTAAAGGCCATCATCGTTATTGATTTCTCTCTCCTGCTGCTGAGGTCAATGAGAGAGTTAGTGTTATTGTGATTCTGACCCATAAATATTGATGTGAAAACTCTCATTGACTTCAGCAAAGTGAGGAGAGGGCAATAGAGATGCTTTTGGAAATCCCATCTGCTGCATTGCGTTTGCTGCTCCATAAAACCAGGTAATCACTACACTCTATGATGTATTATGAAAGTTGAACTACTAGTATTTGAAAGAGCATTTAATTAGCTGAGAAAGGTCATAGGTGCTAAGTACCAATTCTTACTAAGATTTTACCCCCTAGAAACACTGATGACAATTTTCCCCCAATTGATAGAAAACATGCTTGCAGTAATTTTAAAGGATTTTTCTTTTCTTATTTAAAGTTTGAATACAATGAGTAACAAAATCCTTCCATGCTTTGAACCACATACTTCCTTCTAAGGAATCTATGTCATCCCCTTATTTTTAAATAAGTTCCTATTAAAAAGACATACCATGTAAAAACAATTATAATCAGAAAAACAGCTTTCAGGTTGCTACAGTGCAAAAGATTAAATATTCTTCCACGTTTATTTTTTTTTTCTGACAGTTGAAAATATTTTTTATTAGTGTCCTTGATTCAGGACACAACTAAGATGGATCATTATTATTATTCCCATGTGAAAAGGCAGACTATTTCTTGTTCTGCTTTGTTCTCAGTTCAAGAGAGTTTTTCTTGGCTTTGTTAATTCTTAAAGCATGTCAGTCTCACCCTACATTCTTGAAAGAAGTAATTCCTCTCTCAGGTCAAGCAATCTTGCACCTCTTACTTCCACCATCATATCATCACAGTTCCACCAAACCTCACTGAACCTGTGGCGGTTAAAAGTATCTGAGATTGGCCTTTCCACACCTAACAGAAGTTCATTCTCTCTAGGTCTCTAGGACTGGTTAGGGTACTAGGCATTTAGCATGAATGCTTTGTGCTCCTAAAACGTTTGCCTGTAGAATAAAAACTTAAAATACTTGGATGCCATTTTATTACCTCAGTTTAAAATTGCTGCTCATGGAATGGTTGTATATCAACAGATACATCAGTGCTTGGATAATTATCTACTCAAGAACATTCCCTTTAAGATGTAGTTAAAAAACAGTGCTAGACCATGTTGTGACATAATCTGGGACCTATGCTTATACTACGTTTGGTTGAATAGAATACATCTACCCATGCATGTAATACCAGTTCAACTTAGAACTACATTCATTTTTAAAAGATGGCAACAATCAATGACAAACTAAAGAATACAGATATAAATTATTAATGGCAGTAAATACCAATAATTGAAATATGCCACATGATGAAGAACATAAAAAAATTTGCATTGCTTGTAATATCCAGATCAATATTAAAGTGATTGTTAAATTGAGATCAGGAGAAAACAGCAAACAGAGGGAAAAAAAAAAAAAGTAAACCACAAACTAAAATCCATAAATCAGTCATAAATAATTAAGTTGAACAACACTTTCCTTTGAGGAATATACAATACATTTAGGGATCGGCACGTGTTTTGAGAACATTTCAAAACTTACACTACACAACCCTCTTGGTTTGAATTTTGTTTTTATGAGCAGCATTAGTTCTATTCTTTGCAATTTAGATGAAAACTCAGGTCCACAATTTAGCTGATGAGAAACTATTTAACTTCACTAAAGTTGTTGTAATTCTTACCAGCAGGTGATGTAATATATCACTCTAAAATTTAGCTAGTATATTTAAGCAGATTTTAAAGAGTAAGTAGACAGCAAACACTTGAACAATACTCTGACATATCCCACACTCTGCTGAAGTTGATGAAAAGGTTCTCACTAGCTTTGGACCAGACCTGCTGTTGTGATTTCATTCTCTGATTTAGAAATTTAGTGATCATAACTCTACAACTAAATACAGAGAAAGATTTGTCGTGAACTATCCTCTACCTGTCCTGAAAATATTTAATGCAGTAGGTCAGATGAGTTATCAGTGGACTTCTTTCACTGATCAGGAATTTATAGGGTACTACAACCCGAAAGAATGGCATCCGATTTCTCCTGAAAGTTAACTTCTTATCTCCAAGCATTGATATTCTGGGCATACGGTGGCAGTGACAGGTTCTAATTCTTCCAGAAGGACATGAAAAATGCAACTACAGTTGTGGCACATGTCAATCTCTCATGTCATAGCCTCTCACATTGCATCTGGAAGATGCAAGTGGTGTGTTGAGTCACATCACTAGGCAGATGTTATGGTAGTATGTTTTGGCTGACAAATTCACCAGATAGTATCGAGGATCTGCTGCACCTCTCTAGAAAATCCCAAATGGGCAGAGGCAAGATGCTGCATAATGTCACCCTAGGAGAAATCTGCTGAAATGTCAGCACACTGAATGTGTTAAGCATGACTAGCAAGACTCCTAATTACCTATTTTGAATTAAGTATTGGCACATGCCATTTACTGCTACAGAAGAAAAAAGAGATAACTTATTTGCAAATAATTCTGCCTATGAAATTATTCCATCATTGGAGCCAAGTAAAAGTATATTTGTAAATACATCAGACATTAAATTAAAATTATATAATTGATAACATTTCCTAACAGGGCAAGTAATGAAAATTCACATTGAATTTTCTGCAACATCGATTTGAAGTGAAGGAAAGAGACACCCATTTCCTTCTGAAATGTATAGGAATGTGGTATGCAGTGCCTAGAGGGGGATTTTGAGAACCTTATCCTTGATCTTTTTTGATTCACTGGGTTCTGTTCTAGTCAAGGGTACTAAAAGCTGAATGAAAAGTTGTGTTTTCTTTGCTTTGTGACAAAAATGCTTAAATTGCTCCTTCCAATGCAAAGTGACCAAATGCACCATTTTTTTTCCAGTATATACAGTTTCTCTTTCCACTTTTGTCCAACCTGAGCTATTTTCTGCTCAAATACACAGCTTAATAAGAGATTGCATTATATGTTAAAAAACATTTATGCACATAAAATGCTAGTACTGTTTCTTAGTGAGGTGCAAAACTCAGAAGTATCGTAACAACCACCTCTGTCCTTCCTATTCAATATACAAAACTATTATTTAATTTCATCTTCTGGATGGAAAAAATGTATTTTGAGCAGTGCATTGTAAATACAGGAGTTTCAAAGGAAAGCATTTCTATTCTTTGTTATAAATAACAAATAATTTGGATGCATATGAGACTCCATATTCTTTTTTATGATATTTTTCACTTGGGGTTTCTGTTCAGAGGGGTTCTTTCCTGTTTATTTCATCTTTGCTGTATATGCTAGTTGGAGAGACTGTAAAAAGCAGACTGTGACCAACTGATGGCTTATGCCTTACAGTAGACTGTAAATGGACAATTTCCAGCTTCATTCTTCTATACACATGTATTGCCTTAAACAAAACTATGCAATCATCATGTAAGCATGTTTTGTTTTGTTTTTATACTAGCACACATTGTAATTAAAGGGGGCTTGTATATTTATGCCTAGTACAAGTCAGAGATATCTTTCAACTTCTCCTCATTTCCATTCAAATCTTCATAATGCATCCATATTTACCAGAATGGAATAGATTTTCTCATAGCAACATCAATAAGGTTATAAACTTAGGACAAAATGTCCTCCCATTCATGAAGAAGTACTGGAGTATTTCAGAGGGAATGGGAATCTATGGCCTAAACATGAAATAAAAAGGGAGGATTATTCTCTCATGTAAATCAGTTCCTCAACATGACAAGTAGAAAAATATAAATAATAATGGGTAGCAGAAGATGTGCTGTTGCCATGAGATTTAAAGAGTGGGAGGGAAAGGGCTACACTACTGACAAACCTTAGAATCTATATCCATGGAATCACTGTATAATCTTAGCCAGATGACTTCAGATATGTGATTTCAGACAGACATGGTGACACACAGCTCCTCACAAATCAGGATTCATCAGGAAATGGAAATGTTGTCTGTTGAAGGTGGATGGCTGATGTTAAGGAGTGGTAACAGAAGTCCAAGAGACAAATAAATTGGTTTTTGGATTTTCTGATGAATATGAAAGACATTCATTTTGTGAAGAATGCAGGGTGAGCAACGTGTCCTCTTTGCCAAGCAATATGTTTTGCCAGCAGGTGCTGGATTGCCAAACACATGAGCCACTTCTGCTGGCAGGATGCCTGGACTGAAATCATCTTATTTGGCACCCCTGGATTTCTAATGAACTGCTTTCCTAATTCCATAGCAAGGATGATCATTGTGCCATAGGAACTTTGCAGGAAGGGTGGTGTCAGAAACACATCTAAAGCATTTGATACATCACTGCTGTACTTTAGGGGATCCTGGATATCATTGGCCTAAGAGCTGGCCCTAAGAAGGGTAAATTAGGAGAAACTGATTAAGTTAATCACCCTTCTGTTATCTTGGACTCCACATTGCCATTCAGCAATAGGACAGGGATGCTTTGGGTTTTAAACCATATTTTCTTTCTCCCTCATATACAAAGTAAGATGACAAGTGAAGGTTGGGACCACATAAGGTTTATAGCATAATGTGTGACCTGAGCCAGCCCAGATTAATCAAAGGTGAGGACAGGTTAGTTTGAAGAGTACAACTGTAGAAACAATCAGTTTTGAGCATTTATATTCTCTTATTTGAGGGTAGGAGCCACCTGTCTGTGGTAGTCTCTCTCTACTGTGCTGTGATTAATGATGTCAGAAGCCAGGGTTAGTGTTATCTCACTCTGCTGCTGAGACAATGACTATGTGCTTTACCTTGACATTACTTGATGCAGTGCTCTCTCTTTATCAAGAATAAAACCAACCACAGAACCTGGGACCAAAGAAAGATCAGAGGTAAGACTGCTTCTTCTTTTGATGGCAAAAATACTGTGTCCACTCCTAGAAAGAGAAATACAAACCTTCCCCCCACAATCCTTTCAGATATTTCAAGTGTGGGACCATAATCGCTGGCTGAAATAAGATTGGGTAGAGATGGTTTTCAATTTTTCTATAGCTAGGTCCAGATGACAATGTCTGACTGTGCCCTTAACCACATCCAAAAGGAACCCAAATATGTGCTCATCTTTGCTCACAACCTCTTTGGAGTTGCTTAATTTTTTCTGTCAACAAGGTTTTAGTTCCATCTTGTAAATATGAAGTATCTCAAGAAGTAACTATGCTTGATTTATCTTCCCCAAAATAGGTCATACTTAAAACTTCCTACTGAAAAACATTTATAAATATTTCAGCTACTGGTGAATAATATGCAATTCCCCAACAATAGGAATATAATGGAACTATGAATTACAATTAATTGTAGTTAGACTGCTTTTTCATTTTTCAAATATAACTTTAGAAAATACTTCTGCAGCTACCTCCATGTTTTATTCAGAGTTGTGAATTCTGTTTTGCTGATGCACTTACATATTTTGCTTCATGCTTTATGATTTGGTATTGTGGATTTTTTTTCCACTTTAAGTGAACAGAATAATAAAATCAGAGAATGTTAGGGGTTGGAAGGGACCTAGAAGATCATCTAGTACAGCCCCCTGCCAGAGCAGGATCACCTAGATGAAGTCATACAGGAATGGATCCAGGTTGGTTTTGAATGTGTCCAGAGAAGGAGACTCCACAACCTCCCTGGGCAGCCCATTGCAGTGCTCTTGTCACTAAAGCTTGCTTAATGTTTACAATTCAATGCTGAATGCTCAAATTATTTTACTGGTATTCAAGTTAAAGTTGTAATGTTATGACTCCCCATTCTCATGAATATTAATAGACATGGAAAATGCACCAGATGATTTAAACACAAAATACATTTTTTGGAAGAAAACCCCAAACATCCTGATGATTACAGTTTTCTTGGAATGCTCACTTTTTGGAACTAATTGATATTACAAAAGTAGATGTCAAGTTTGAAATCACAATTTTAGTTATAATCCTCAATCAAAGCCCACATCAAGTTCTAAACCCTGATTTTTCTTTAACTGAAGAAATGTATATTCCATTTGAAATGGCTGTTTCTCTGCTGCCAAAGAGTAACCAAGAAAGCCACATCCTCGCTGGGGTAAATCAGCACAGATTCACTGAAATCTGTAAATTTAACAATTTTGATCATCTAACGACCAATAGTCATTTTGCAGAGGATGTTGTGATTTATCAACATTGACACTATTTACACAGTTCTGGGCATTATCTTCTTAAAGAAACCAAAGAAAACTATGACTTTTATATAATACTGAAAAATTCTGACAATTCTGTTGTAGTTGCAAGCAGCAAATTATCCTGCCAAGCTGATGAAGCACTGCTGAAGAAGATTGAGAAGATTAGCAGGACTTCCCACTTCCCAGGTTTTTCTTTCAACCTGGCCTAAACTGCCTCAAAAGTTGTAGTCATCTGAAAGTTGTTTCATCTGAAAAGAGGTGCTAGCTGCAAATCAGATATTATTGTAGCTTCTTATCATCTCCCATGTTTTTACGTAGCCACTTTCCCAATTATTATATCAAAAAAATCCCAACAAATTTTGCTGTTGTGTTCTCAGTTTTGAGCTGAGCACTGAAAGTTTAGATGATGGACATGTCTAGAGGACAAGCAATCTTCCCATTCTCAAAACAATCTTTCTGCAAATAAAGGGTAGAGCAAACCTGACATACGATAAACAAAGAATCAGCCTTCAGACACTCCAAGTTTTGCCACAGTAGGAACTCAATAAGGACAAAGAATGCTCCTGATACACCAATACCAGTACTGCTGCTAATGTAGTACTTTTTGACTGAATAAATTATAGATACTCCTTCTAGGGAAGGTTATTCTAGAACCTATCACAGACATGGTACTCATAAATACATATCTTGCTCTTCTAAAACACTAGCTGGCTTCAGATTAAAAAAAAACCCCTCTTCCACAAAGTTATTCATACTGTCTTCTCATAACTTCCTGGGGTCATAACCATGAAGAAAATTACTACCTTGCATTAGTGTGTCCATAAGTGGCAACAATCTTTTTAAAACGGAAACACCATTGTGGATTTGCATGTCTTTTGACAATAAATACAGTGGAAGAACTTTGAAACCCAGCATATTTTTTTTTCATTACTTTGTATAAACATCTGATTTTGTTTTCATACTCCGTTCTTGTCATTATTGTGAATTTGGATCCTAATTCAACAAGGTGCTGAAGCTCAGGTCAAACTTTAAACCCGTGTCTCATTCTGCTGCCTTTACTGGGACATAGCAAGAGCCCTGTCAGTGCACACAATGGGTCTCTATGGGTGAAGGAGGTTTAGGAACTGCCTAGAAAGAGCTTGTGGTGGTATCTATCTTAAGAACCCTACCTGGAGTTCAGCATAAATCAGCCTAATACAGAAATTAATTTCAGATAGAGAGTCAATTATTAAATTGCATGGAGTACAGCAGTTATTTTAAACTAGTCTCTTAGGACTGAAGTTTTTGCCTGTTGGGGGTTGCTGTTATTGTGGATTTTACAGCTGAAAACTACTTTGAGCATGTGAAAGTTTTGACACTACTATGACCATTCTTGATCCCAGGTGGAGAAGCAAGAGAGGGAAACATCCCATCATCTTGTTAACATTCCTGACAAGTGAGCTAAAGACACTGGGAAAGCTAATGCTGTCATCTGAGCATAAAGACATGCCAAATTCTCAAAAACACCTCCCTCAGGGGAGCAACTGAAAGCTGTTTACATAGACCAGAAACTCCTGTCTGAGATTTATCAGCAACTGTCACAGGTGAGAAATGTTTACTAACAAAGCCCGAAAAAAAGTGACAGAGAAGGTGATGACTCTTTCAGGATGCTCAGCCTTTGGAATAATTCATCTTTTAGCAAGCAGCCCCAACAAGTCCCAAAGTGGAGCTTTCAGCAGACCAGCTTGTACACAGCTAAAGCACTCCCTGCCCTGCAACCCAACTGTACCTGCAGCTACCTTGAGGCAGCAGGGGAAATGGAAGAGGGGAAAAGGAAAAATAATCAAACTGGATAGGAACCCAACTTCCAGGAGAGCACTGCAGTTTCATTCCCCAGTATTTGATTTGTTTGAAATCTTGGCTTATGGTCAGGCCTTCAGATTGATAATCATCTTAGCAACAGAGTACTGTACACACATCCTTTTTTTCTCCCACACAGTATTCCAATTTCTTTAGCAATATAAATTACATGTACCTGGGGAGAAAGATGCTGGGTTCAGTAGCTTGAAAGGTGTTCTGCTCTCAGAGTTTATAAGTTTAACTCTAGGAACTAAGTGGAAGTTGCAGTTGGCAACTAAAGAAGGACATTGAGAAGCTCATGAAAGAATCCAGGATACTTTTTGTGTAATATATCTCGTTATATTTTGACTGCTCAACTAGTTGCTCTTTTTTTAAAAATAAAGACTTAATAATAGGCTTGCTACAGTACATAGCTTATTTTTATTTTTATTTAATTTCAGACCCTTTCAACTTCTGAAAGCATCTTTCAGGCCCTGACAAGTATCTTCCAGGAAAATTAACTCCAAGTGCATTAATTTTATCAAATAAAATACCCATTGCCAATTACAAACCATTTTTTTTTAAAGACAACCAAAGTATGAATTCAAACAAGTATGAATTGCCATGAAGACCTCAGCCCTTCCTTTCCTTAGAACTCCAGTAGTAAGTTTTCTACTTAAAGTCCTTTATAAATATTCATCAAAATTAGTCTATAGAAAGATAGTATAAGGAAGGAAGTATAAGGAAGACAGTATGTGAGTTATACAAAAGGGGTTCCCAAAGACACTGTGGGGTTTCATTTATCTTTTTCAATTCTTGAGATTCCCATTAAACTTCTGTTTCTAATGGGTTTTTTGTTGAGTCCTCGATCACAGGGCCTTGAAAAATGTATATAATTACCCTTCCTTTTTCACCTACTGACTTCACCATTTTGACTGAAAGCTCTTTGGGAAATAGATAACCTTTACAGCACAGCTTTAGAAAGAACCAGAATTGCACTCTAATCTCAGTTGCTGTTTATGTGCTCTAGCTTAAGTAGAGCAAGACTGAAAAATTACCTGTGTTTTAAAATCTTTATATTTACAGTAGAGTCATTAAGAAGTTTCCCAGCAACATGCACATTTCAAGGCTTTAAACAAACTTCCATTGAAACTCCTCTAGGTACCTTGAGGTTACTGTGATAACCAGCAGTTTGCAAATGGTAGCCTGCAGTCATAACAAAAATCTTGAGTTTTCTGTTCAAGAGGTAGAAGAGTAAAGCAATAAATATGCATTGTGCTTGCTGCTGTAAAAAACAACAAACACAAAACCAAACAAAACACCAAAACAAACAAAAACACCAAAACAAAAAAAACAAATGAACAAACAAAAAAATCACCCCAAAAAAAGCAAGCCACAAATAAAGACAGATTGTAATCTGAGGCACTAACCTGCCTTCCCTTAAACTTTTACTGTCTAGAGTTATTGCATACAGTAGCACTACTGTGCTGAACTATTTAGCATCCAATTATCATAAGATAGACTACATCAAACCAAATGATGACCAAGTGAACTTTATCCTTTCTTCCATCTTCTGTCTAACTGCACCATAAATGAAATCAATTTCCATCACCTCTCCATGATAAACTTACCACTTTCCCCTCCATGCTGTTTATAGTGATCTATTGCTTCTAGGTTTTTACTCTTCTGTTTTTATTTTTATTTTTTTTAATATTTGAGAGTTTTACAAGAGGCAAAGGAGGAATAAAGGCAGGCATATGAGATAGCAATAATAAAACTGAGTGGCAGCTGGACAAATTAATCACATGAATTAGGCAAGATTCATGGCTACTGAGAGAGAATATGACTCTACTGACACCAATAACCTAAGAAAAGTGTACAGATATGGATGTTTCTCAGATATTGCCATACACAGTGCCAGCACTGATGAAGGAATCCCCTGACTTTCCAGCAGCACAGTTCAATCCTGTCTCTTTCATGCTACAAAAATACATTTATAACTAAATCACAGAAATTTTTATATTTCAATTTCTGGCACAAATTCATGGTTGATTTCCAGTTTCTTCTTGCAGCAAAAAAACCAAATGATTAATACTCCTGCAAGTGAATATCTAGAATTTATTATAAGAGGAAATGGTTAGGAAAAACACAAATCTCAGATAAATTTAATCTAAATACTTGCCATTCTAAGTAAGTTGAAATTGGAAAGCTTGATAAAGATCTGGATTTGTAGTAGAACAAAAAAGTCACTCAAGTAGCTTTACTCTCCCAAACTGAAGTACTTACAATTTTTTTTTTTAATTCAAAGCTATAAAAAAAAATCCTTCCTGTGGCCATTGCAGAGAACTATTTTTTTTTTAATTACAATGAATAGCCTGAACTTCTATCCATTGGATTTGGTTTTGGTGGTTTTGTTGTTTTTTCATTTTTTTCCAAATCAAATTAGAAATACAATGCATTAGACAGAAGACACTATGTTGTAGCTTCAGTGAAGCACAGACATACTCAAAATTCTTGCTTAAGAAGTGGAACAGACTATTGATATCAGCAACCCCGAAGCAATACATCATTTACTCCTTTTAGAAATACTTACAATTCCATTCTACCACCAATCTAAAGTGTAATCTGTTAGGATCAAGTTTAATACATAATGAGGAAAAATACATTAATACGACTTTTAAAAAGTTAAACATTTATAGTTGAAATAGTTTTGCCTTTATCAAATAGCCCCCAAGCACAATGTAGCTGAATGACTGTACATTGTGATTTTCTGAGAGACTTCCTCTGCTCCAGGAAGAGCAGCTTAAATTAAATATTTATTTTTTTTCCCCCAATGAGTCAGAAATTGTCCTTTCTATAGCCTGAAGCAGCCTTTACTGCTCTTTTGGGTGGAACAGCATTGTTATCAGCCTAGATATTACAGTGCCCAAAAACAATGTCATATAGAAGGGAGATGTCAGGACTGTGAAGCTTGGGTTTATTTTTGCTGTAACAAATCAGTCTGCTTCACATGCATGCAAATCCCAAACCAGGGAGTCTTACAACACGTGGATAATTCATTTTCACAGAAATACCATGTAAGCACAAGGGCTTGATGTCAATGGCACCAGTCCCACCTCATACCTATGCTTTAATCAGTGACTAAGAGGAAAGGCAGCTTCTTACACAGCTCTGTTCTCACTGATGCATCTTAGTACCTGAGCCATGAGAATAACTCTGTTGCATAAATGGCATGCTGGTCTGAGGTAGAAAGCTCCTGCACTGTGTGGCCCAGCTGCCCAGTGGCAGCAGTGAATGCCAGGCATGATGCAGTGGCAGGCTGCAGTGGCAGGTGACATGATGAGGGCACCTTGGGATTGCAAGAGATTACTATGCAGACCTGCTCATTTAAGAGCAAACTGATATCCATGTAACTTCTGTTACAAAAAGTACATTTATTAATTAAAAATATAGCCCTGTTTTCAAAGGTGTGATAGCCACTTTTAAAGAAAGGTGCTTAATATTTACAAGGACTTAAAGAACTTCGAGTATTTGAGTCTTACACAGGTCTTTTAAAAAGTGGTCAAACTGATACTGAACTCTCTGGATCCTCAAGACCCAAGTTCTTTTAAAAATTTGATCCTAGGTGAAAAACTGCTTTTGGCTGAAAGCTCTATTGGCAAGCAAGGAAAAAAAACCCAACCAACCAACCAAAAACCAAACATGCATAGTAAGAGTACATTCTCCTATTTCCTCAGTTATAATCTTATTTCTCTGTGCTCTGAGGTAGCAGAATCTCATCTTAATCCAGAAGGGTGAATATAACAGTGTAAATAATACATTCTGGACCTATACGAGTTCAGTTCTTTGTGGTTTTTAGCTAGTGAAGAAATTATTCAACCATAAACTTGAAGCAGCAGTTTATTTTCTGTTTTCTGGGTTTGTTTGGTTTTTTTCAATTACAACATATTTGTATAACATCTTGAATTCTTCAGGGTTTTGCTATAAACGACCTTATAGTTTGATTTGGATTGTTTTCGTTTGGGTTTTACTGTTGGTTTATTTTAAAGACAACTGCAGAAAAATTATTGGTGGCTGTAATCTATATTTTGTTATATTGATCCTTTAGCTTTTACATTCCTGCAGAGGTGATACACCATACAGGTAGAAGTGAATTTACTGATGAAAATAGTATATTATATTTGAGTTAGTTATATTGAAGCATTTTTAGGCTGAAGAGTTTCCTATTCAAGTAACCCCACAGAATTTATAGTCATAGAATCACAGAATATTTAGGGCTGGAAAGGGGCTCCAAAGGTCATCTAGTGCAGCCCCCCTGCAGGGAGCAGGGACACCCTCAACTAGCCCAGGCTGCTCAGAGCCTT